>JZKD02S1802059.1:86817-98048 GCA_000966675.3 Picea glauca
TTTATGTCGGCTTTAGGCCATTAGTTGTAATTATACCTCCTAGTCTCCTATATATACCAAGGAAACATTTTCATTTTGAATCATCTTGTACTTGAACATTTAAGTGGGGTAAAAGAAGGTTGCCCCCTCGAAGAGTCTTATTATCTGAAATTCTCTCTTTTTCAAGGCGTTGAGTACTTTTTCTGAGGATTTTATATGCTATATTGATATTTGGTTCTTAACAAACCCCCTAGCACAACATCGATGAATGTTTCTCGAAACAATCATTGGTGGCCTAGGTCAAAGACACGGAGCATAACCCTGATTCAGAATCTGATCCAAAAAATATTAAAAACAGACAGATCATAGACATAGACCCCACTACTGCTGTCATGACCACAACAATTCAACCAGAAGAACAAGTAGATCCTGAAGAGGGGGAGTGCCTCTTCCATTCACATATGTGGGTGAATGGGATCGCGTTGCATTTCATTGTTGATAACGGTAGCCAGGAGAACCTCACCTCAGCTAAGGTCATCAAATAGTTGGGGTTGTCGACAACACCACACCAGCAACCATACAACATCGAGTTCCTTCACAAGGAATGAGATCTTTGTGTCAATCAACAATGTCGCCTGTCCTATGGCATCCATCCCTTCAAGGATGAGGTAGTGTGTGATATTTCCCCTCTTGATGATTGTGATGTTGTTTTGGGCCAACCATATATGTGGAAACATGATGGTGTCTATGAGTCTAGACTTCGTAGTGTCATTATTAATCTAGGAGGTCAACTCTATAGGATACTGGAGGTAGTTCCGACTACTGCTCCACCAAAACAGTGTCGCAAGGTAATTTCTCATACCACAAAATTCGTCCTCTTCACAATCTCTTCAAAGGATGCACATAAGACGACTACAACCACTGCAACCTCAACACCTTCTATCCAACAAAAATAGATTGTCGAAGAGAAAGAATATATTGTTTCTTCACCTACAACGATGCCTACAGAATGTCCCATCAAACCAAGGTTGGTGGAACAGATTCAACCCCTCTAGCAACAAGTTTGTGACAGTCTTCCACAAGCCAAGCAATACAACGTCTCCAACAAGGCATGTAGCTCACCAAGATTCAGATTTAGAAAATTCTTTTCCCTCTTCCCTAGGCATTCAATGAAATGTAGACCATTGCTTCCTAAGGGGGGAGGATTGATCCAGGTGGATATTGGTGGCCACCCACCTATTCCAACTGGATCCTCTTGTTAGTTTTTAGTTCAACACGTTCTTCTCTTCTTCTTTGTAATTGTGGGTTCTACACTTCCAGGTCTGTCTAAAGCCCTACACATCTTCGAGGGGGATACTGGTGGCCTCCCACCTAATCCAACTTGTTTATTTTATATGTTTTCATGTCAACACATCTTGATGTACTTCCAGGGTCATTTTGGGGCGTAAACAATGTTTTTTTGGTGTGCCACAGTCAAACTGTAGATAGAGTCGGAGTTTGACAGCATAATGTGTAGTTCTCGAAAAGACCTTTCCAACGGGCTATCGCGCGCCTAAAACAAAGATCATATGCAAAAGTTACGATGGAAGTTAATGTACTAACTTACCCAAACGGGCCCCACATGGCTTTTGGTGTTTCATCTCATAGGGTTAGGATTTTGGATGTTTAGGCTTTTGGCATTCATGTTTATCATAAAAAGGCCTTCAGAACCTCATTGGAATCACCTTCTTGTGAATAAGCATAGATGTCACATCTCTTCTCAGAGATAAAGCTGCCACCATTCTAGTGAGTCTTGCACTCTGTATTTTTACAGTCTCTTTACAATTATTTCATTAATAGAAATCAAGTATTGTTGTATTTCTTTGTTTTTGGCAATTTTCATGAGTATTTCATTGTAATTTATCTGCTTCAATTCGTTCCGAAAATAATCCGGATCAGTGGTATCGGACCAGGCTGCTCTTGATTTTTTTTTCAGCGCATGTCCCCGACGAGGTCCAAGTATAGCCAGTCGGGTGTCGAAATGGTCTCTCTTGAGGACAATCACTCTTGCACGCCCAAGAGACCCTCGATGGCGGTAGAAAAGAAGAACAACGGATCAAGAGATTCTATTAATTTGTTGCTTGAGCAAGCTCTCGCGCGATAGAGGGACAAAATGATGGAGAATTTTGCATACATCATTCAACGTTTGCCGATAGCAACAAACACATCTTCATCAAGCGATCATTTTGGAGGAACCTTTCCCTTAAAGGTACAAGTTAATTTTTATATTCACATATTTGAAGGTCAGATAGATGCGGATGCCCTAGAAAAATGGTTAAATCAATTAGAAGGTTATCTCTCTGCTCAAAATTTTCCCGACAGGGAAAAGACCACCTTCGCACTCCTCAAGGTTCTCCTCCATGTCAAACATTGGTGGGAAACTTACTGGGAGCAAAGTTCCACAGAGGAATCTGGAATATATAGGGTTGAGCCCACTTGGGATTTTTTTATGGATGCGGTCAAAGAACAGTACTATCATGTCGATAATTATAAAGACCAATACATGAGATGGACCACACTGCGGCAAGAGAAGAGCCAAACCATGCCAGAGTTCAAAAATACTTTCCATACGTTGCGCCCCAAGATGGAAAAGACTCTAAGTGACACCTGGTTCTGAAATACCATGGGGCTCTGCATAGGTACATCCAAACCGAAATAGATTTCCTAAACATCTCATCACTGGAAGCTGCCTATCGATATGTTGTCAAAATCAAGAAGAAATTTAGGCACGGGTTTGCAAATCTGCAACAACCAAAGCATGGTAAAGATGGCCCTAACCAATAGCCTCTAAAAAACCAACCCAAGACATAGGACAGGAAGGGTAAAGGAAAGACGAAGAATGACACTAGGAAGTGGTGTGACTTCCACAAAATCCCCTGGCACACCACCAATGAATGTCGCTCGAAACAATCATTGGTGGCCGAGGTGAAAGACACAGAGCCAAACCTTGATTCGGAATCCGATCCAAAAAATATTGAAAACAAATAGATTATCGACGCAGACCCCACTGCTATTGTCATGACCACAACAATTCAACCAGAAGAACCAGTAGATCCTGAAGAGGGGGAGCGCCTCTTCCATTCACAGATGTGGGTGAAGGGGACCTCGTTGCATTTCATTGTTGATAAAGGCAGCCAGAAGAACCTCATCTCAACTAAGGTCGTCAAATAGTTGGGGTTGTCGACAACACCACACCCGTAGCCATACAACATCGGGTGGCTTAAATGAGATCTTCATGTCAACCAACAGTGTCGCCTGTCCTATGGCATCCAACCCTTCAAGGATGAGGTAGTGTGTGATATTTCCTCTCTTGATGTTTGTGATGTTGTTTTGGGCCAACCATATATGTAGAAACATCATGTTGTCTATGAGTCTAGACCCCGTAGTGTCATTATTACTCTGGGAGGTTATCTCTATAGGATACCAGAGGTAGTTCCGACTACTGCTCCACCAAAACAGTGCCGAAAAGTAATCTATCATACCACAAAATTCATCCTTTTCACAATTTGTTCAAAGGATGCACATAAGACCACTACAACCATTGCAGCCTGAACACCTTCTATCCAACAAAAATAATTTGTTGAAGAGAAAGAATATATTGTTTCTTCACCTACAATGATGCCTACACAATGCCCCATCAAACCAAGGTTGGTGGAACATATTCAACCCCACTAGCAATAGGTTTGTGACAGTCTTCCACAAGCCAAGCAATACAACTTCTCCAACAAGGCACGTAACTCACCAAGATTCAGATTTAGAAAATGGTTTTCCCTCTTCCCTAGGCACTCAACGCAATGGATACCATTGCTTCCTAGGGGGCGAGGATTGATCCAAGTGGATATTGGTGGCCACCCACCTATTCCAACTGGCTCCTCTTATCAATTTTTAGTTCAATATGTTCTTCTATACTTCTTTGTAATTGTGGGTTCTACACTGCAGGGGCTATTTGAATCCCTAGACATCTTCCAAGTGGATACTGGTGGCATCCCACCTAATCCAACTGGATTGTTTTATATTTTTTCATGTCAACACATCTTGATGTACTTTCAGGGTTGTTTTGGGAACCTAAACAATGTTTTCTTGGCGTGTCACACTCAAACTGTAGATGAAGTCAGAGTTTGATGAGATAATGCGTAGTTCTCGAAAAGACCTTTCCAACGGGCTATCACGTGCCTAAAATGGAGATCATATGCAAAAGTTACGACCACGGGGAGTTAATGTACTAACTTACCCAAACGAGGCCCACATGACTTTTGGCATTTCATATCCTAGAGTTAGGTTTTTGGATGTCTAGGGTTTTGGCATTCATGTTTATCATAAAAGGGCATTCAAAGCCTCATTGGAATCAACTTCTTGCGAATGAGCGTAGTCATCACATCTCTGCTCAGAGATAAATCTGCCACCATTCTAGCGAGTCTTGCACTCTGTATTTTTACAGTCTCTTTACAATTCTTTCATTAATAGAAATCAATTATTGTTGTATTTCTCAGTTTCTAGAAATTTTCTTGAGTATTTTATTGTAATTTCTTTTCTTCATTTCATTCCAAAAATAATCTGGATCAACATGTCAAACATCTATGCAATCTCCTCATGGCCAAGGCCTCATCCTCCTCAAAACATCCATGTGTCAAAGAGTGGAAACACCACCACCAAGCCCCAACCCCCTAGATGACGTCATGCTAAAAAAGGAGACATTTTACCTCTCCTATGTAAAACGTTTGGCATGTGGGGGCTAAGATACATCGTCCAAGTCATCTTTAAGGCCTTTCAAGTTTGATCTTCCTCATCCGACGTGTGGACCCTTAGAATCCACCTGTGGGCTCCAAGCCCCATGGAAGCCTAATATAGGGTTGTTATTCCAAAACTATCCACCAGCTAGGTCTTGCAGAGACAAACAAGCACACCCTCCAAGGTTCTCAAGTCATAACATCATGATAAGTGAATCCAATCAATAAATGAACCACCTAAGCATGCGCATCAAAGACTATTATATATAACAATTAACTTCTCAAAGACACTATGTGACTTATCAAGATTGAACATGGGAGGGTTGACAAGGTGTCCTATTGGGTAGATCTTTCCCTAGGTTAAAGAAAGTTTCCAAGAGATCCCTCTCCAAGCCATGTAAAGTAGGTGAGGTGGTTGGGGTCAAGACCGAATGGGAATAGGGATCATGACATACAAGGGGTCATAGTGTCTCATTCATGGGTGCCTTTGTAGAGGGTGTGTGGTACCTTTGTCCGCAATGCACTTTTTCCAAGCCCACTCTTTGCCATTGTTTTATTCTTTCATAATTTTAAGGAGAGGTTGAAGGTCACTTCCCTGGCGTGGTGACCAAATAATGGCAATGTCACCCACCAACACCTATTGGAAATGAGAAGGTTGGCTCATGATGAGACCACCTTTCTCTCAACCATGCAACTGAGAGCCATTAACCTGGTTTGGTGACCAAATGATGGAAATATCATAGCACTATATATTTATGGACGTGATAGGTTGGCTCGTGATGTGACCTCCTATCCTTCAACTAACCTTTTAAACATTTTTTTATTATATTGTGGGTCTCCTTTACTCAAAGATTAGTTTTTCACTAATTTCTTGGGTGATCCCTGGGCGAAGCATCTTGAAGGTTCATACAAGCCTTTTATATTTTACCCAACATCAATCCCTCTGGGCCTTCAACCCCTTCTTTCAATAGAATTATGGACAACCCCTTCTTGGTCAATACACCTAAAAATCCCAAGATACAAGGAAATGGAAGGGAATAATGATGGAAAGTGTTTAGTATGGTCGGGAATGGTACAATGGCTCTTTAAGGGATTTCCTAGTAGCAAACCCATCCCCAAGCAAGACCACTTACCAGTGCACAATGTCAACCACCAAGGTGAAGCAGGGAAAAAGGCATAATTTCCAAGCATATATCATGAAATCTAGAGTAGTCTAAGATACAACATACTCAACTGGCTTAAATATTGAAATGATGCTCACCATAATTATGACTTGTACCTCATGGAGCAAGGCCCATTGCCTTCTGAAAGCCAGCTAATATGGTGGATTCCATCTGCAAATCTATGACCATTTGTGGTGGTGAGTGGGGTTTCCAACTGTGCAAAAGGGTACTGTTGGCCATGTAGTCTTCTCGACACTCCATATCTGCAACCTGAGGGTCTCGAGACATAATCTCCTTAGTTATCCACAAAATGGGGATAGCATGAGGCACTGGATATTTTGTCTTTGAGATTATTGTAATAGAGATCTACTTTGTTGGAAGTTTCCCCCTCGAAGAGGCAAGTGAACATTGCTATCATAATAAAGTTGCTCTTCCTGGTGATTATTTTGGTGTTCTTTTGATATTTTTCTGGATATATCATTATTATTTTGTCATTTCCTTCTAGATATTTTTTGTTCTGCATAATAAATTGTATCAAGAATATTGCAAGTGGTATCAGAGCTCTTTCTAGGGCAAGACTTGTGGGCTAAATTTTTTCAGGGTAGAGATATATTCCGACGTCTTTAAGCTACATAGATCTGTTGTTATAGGCATAAACCTGTGATCAGGGAGTCATACACGCAGAAAATACAAGTGTTTCTTAAGTGCACATTTGTTGGCTACCCTTGTAACCCTTGTTGGTACCCCTTCGAGTGGTAGCGCATTAGACAACACCTGTATATGGATCGACCTAGGCATCCTGAAGCCCTCCGTAGATAAACCGATCGGTCACCTGACTGCTATAGTGTCACTGAGAACAACACTCGGGAAGTGACTCTCTAGTACCTGGGGATTCGGGTAGTACGACTAAGGGTATGGTCTATCCTCCTTAGTTGGTGCATTGAGATATTGGGCCGAGTACTACTGTTTGACCTGACACGTATATAAGAGAGCTATAAAACAGGGCAAACCCTTTACTGTATATTCCCTGCAAATCCTAACCCTTGGGAATAGAACAGAGAAATAAAATACAAGATCTATTTTAGTGCAACCTTGTCGTCTGCATTGGGGTTGCAAAATTACTACATCTTTTGTCCTGTTAATAATTTGGGCATTTTTCCTTTGCAATATTATTCAGTTCGGAGTATAACTCCACAGGAGTTAAAAAATAAATAAATCTGGGCTTATCATCACCCTTATTTGTGACATAGCCCATTGCATTCCTCTCTTCATTCTGATCGTAGTGGTACCCTTCAATTTTAAGCTTTTTTTTCCCTGCGGACCCAACCCCCTCTCGGATGCCTTTCTTGAGACCTATCCCATTAGGTTCCTCTCTTTGTCCTAATCAACCGGGTACCTGTGATTTTTAAGCCCGTTTTTTCCATCCTGACACCTTCATTGCTACCTAATCCTTCACCATGCCTACCACTCTCTCTCAATCCCAAGAACCTTAGAGGATTGAATGTCCCACCTGGAACAAAAACTTGAAGACAACATAATGAATTTACCACAACCCTTGTCCAATAAGTCAACAAATTGGTGCAACTCTTCAAGGGTAAGAATGTTTAGCCAAATCCAGAAGAACTTCAGTCTTCTCATTATGAACATACTCAGTCCTCCCGCTCCCCTTGGGGTTCTCCACTTTCTTGGAATAAGGTGAAAAAATTTGACAAGCATATATTTGATGGTTCCAACCTAATCGGGTGGGTTTCTCAAATGGAACAATACTTATCCCTTCATGATATTCAAGATGATGAGACCAAACTCCATGTAGGGGTTTTGTACTTTGATCAAGAATGCCAGCAATGGTGGCAGTGGCATAAGAAATGTTACCCAGAACCTCCCAATTGGAACATGTTCTCCAAAGAAGTTTGTGCCCGTTTTGATAGGGAATCAGAATTTTTGGGCCAACTCACTATGCTGAGCCAAAATAGATCTGTCATAGACTTCATCATGACATTTGAATAATTGGCTATCCGTACCGAGGGCTTATTTGATGAATTTTACCTTGAATGTTTTATTAGTGGTCTATAAGAAGCTATCAAGGCTCATGTGAACATGCATAATCCTACTACCTGGTTGCATGCATATCAATTAGCTAGGTAAGCAGAGACCATCCTCCAGGCACCATCCTTAAAGGCTCCATTTACCACCCGTCCTCGACCAGGGGATACCCCTGCTCCATACCAAATTTTGAAGGTCCAAAAGGTCTCTCTCGTCGAAATGGCAGAACATCACAAGCAAGGCCTTTGCTACTATTGTGATGAAAAGTATGCACCAGGGCATAAATGTCAAGAACAAAAGTTTTTCTAGATTGATGCCTCAACTTCCTCTTCCTATGATGACATCCCATCAGATGAGGTTTCAAACCAAGAGGTGGCTCAACCAAGTGATCCTGTCGAAGATCCAGTTGTCACACTTATGGAATCCATGGACCCAGTCATCTCGCTTCATGCACTCTCAGGTATTTCAACCCCACAGACTTTGAAGATCAAGGTATACATTAAACATAGGTAAGTTGTGGTGTTGATTGATAGTGGTATCACCCATAATTTTATTCATCGCAGGCTTGTTAATGAGATCCATTTCTTTTTCCGTCTTGTTTCTAATTTTCAAATCCTCATCGCTAATGGTGGTACTATGAAGTGTGGGGGCCGTTATGAGAATGTCAAACTCCAAATGGGTGATTACCATCTGAAAACCCACATGTTCTCTATTTCCATGGGTGGTTGTGATATTGTATTAGGTGTGGAATGGCTTCGCACTTTGGGGTCGATCATTATGGATTATCAAGAATTATATATGAGCTTCACCCAAGAAGCTCACACCTATACTCTCAGGTGTCTCCAAGCGAACTCTTCTGAAATCATCAACTCTCACACGATGGAAAAACTCTTGAAGAAAGGCCACCATGGTGTGATTGCTCAATTTAATGCCATCCAGGTCACTGAACATGCCTCTCAGGTAGTTCCTCCTAGCCTGCAACTCATATTGGACAAGTACCCCAAGATATTTGATATTCCTAGAGCCTTACCTCCTTCAAGGGGTGAGCATGATCATAACATTCCTCTCCTTCCAGGAAATCAACCTCCCAATGTACATCCCTACAAATATCCCTTTGCTAAAAAAAATGAAATAGAAAAGATGGTACAAGAATTATTGGAGGCGGGGATAATTCACCCTGGTACTAGCCCATATTCTTCACCAATGGTGATGGTTTTAAAGAAATAAGGTACTTGGCGCATGTGCCATGAATAAAATAACCATCAAAGATAAATTTTCCATTCCCGTCATTGATGATTTGCTAGATGAACTACAAGGTTCTTGTGTATTCACTAAATTAGACCTTCGCTCAGGTTATCACCAAATCTGGATGAAGGAGGTAGATATTCTGAAGACTGCTTTCGAAACTCATGAGGGACATTATGAATTATTGGTCATGCCTTTTGGCCTTTGCAATGCTCCATCCACCTTCCAAAGTCTCATGAATAAGCTATTGAAACCTTACCTTTGGAGGTTTGTCTTGGTTTTCTTTGATGACATCCTCATTTATAGCCGCATCTGGGATAACCATCTTCTTCATGTGGAAAAAGTCCTTCACTTACTGCAGGAAAACCAATTGTTTGTCAAAAAATACCAAATGTTCATTTGGCGCCAACGAAGTGGAATACTTGGGGCACATTGTCAGTAGATATGGGGTAAAAGTGGACCCCAAAAAGATACAATCTATGCAAGAATGGTTGTGCCCAACAACCTTAAAGCACATAAGGGGTTTTCTTGGTCTCACCGACTATTACAGAAAATTTGTCAACCATTATGGAAAAATTTCTAAGCCTTTGAATGACCTCCTTAAGAAGAATGCATTTCATTGGACACCTGCCACTGAGCAATCCTTCACAGAGTTAAAGAGGGCCATGTGCACTACCCCTATCCTAGCAACTCTTGACTTGAAAAAAAACTTTGTGGTGGAATCAAATGCTTCCGACATGAGTATAAGTGCAGTGCTCACCCAAGATGGTCGACCCTTGGTATTTAGTAGCTAAGCGTTGAGTGGTCGCAATCTGGGCCGATCTATGTATGAAAAATAAATGATGGCCATTCTCCATGCGGTGCACACTTGGCGGCCATATCTCTTAGGACACCATTTTTAGATTAAATAGATCAAAATAAGTGGTTGAAAAAAATGTTGGGTTATGATTATGAAATCATATACAAAAAAAGGCAAAGATAGCATAGTAGCAGATACATTGTCAAGACAACATGAGGATGGTGACTCCCTCTTTGCTTTATCCTTATCGGTCCCTGATTGGATTGAAGAAGTGCGCCAAGAGTGGCTAACACACTGGCCTATCTCCAAATTAATTTGACGTATTCAGGAGGACCCTGATCCTCCCACTGGCTACACTTGGCAGGACAATATTCTCCGATATAAGGATAGCCTGGTTTTCTCACCCTCCTCAACACTCAATCCTAGGCTCTTAAATGAGTTGCACTCCTTAAACTATAACAGGTCATTCGGGCTTCCAAAAGACATATGCTTGTGCTCGTCGTTCTTTTTTTGGGGTAGGCATGAAGAAGGATATACTTCAATTTGTCATAGCATGTGAGGTGTGCCAACGTAATAAAGGTGAAACGGTCAAGTCTCTAGGCGTCCTACAACCCTTACCCATCCCAACTTCTCCGTCGACAATAATCTCCATGAATTTTATAGTGGGCCTTCGTAAAGCTAGGAACAAGTCTGTAATCACGATGGTGGTTGATCGCCTCTCCAAGTATGCTCATTTTCTCCCCTTACCTCACCCTTTCACACCGACACTCGTATCACAAGTCTTCCTTGATCAGATTTTCAAGCTACAAGGCATGCCAACCTCTATTGTCTCTGATCATGACCCAACTTTCACTAGCACATTTTGGCAAGAGTTAATTAAATTGCAGAGCACCCAACTGAACATGAACACAACTTATCACCCCTAGTCTGACGACCAAACGAAAGTAGTCAACAAATGTTTGTAAACCTACTTGCATTGTTTTGCTTCAGACAAACAACACCACTGGGTGCAATGGCTTCCCTTGGTAGAATGGTGGTACAATACTTCTTATGATATGACCACTAAAATGACCCCATATGAAGCGGTGTATGGCCAAAGGCCACCGATAGTCATTACCTATCTTCTTGGTGTTGGATCATGTTGTCATTGATGCCAATGGTTTGATTACTTGGGAGATTGTTGGATCATATGTCATTGATGTAAATGGTTTGGTTTGATTGATGTCATTGGTTGAT
>JZKD02S1802070.1:7638-24150 GCA_000966675.3 Picea glauca
ACAAATTAAGCATAACACTTTGCATAAAAGAAAGACTAACATACCTCATGGTGATGATGGCTTACCATCTCCCATACTCTGGGTTGCTTGGATGTGATGAGCCTTTGTTGACCTGTAGCTGTAAAGGTGAATGACGGGGGTTGTTGGGCTTCCATATGTGGACATGATGATCATCATCGTGGTCAGGATCATGTTTTCCATAACACGCCACTAGACGTGATCTCCTCTAGTTACCCATAAGCATGGGGGGTAACATGGACTTTGTTCATTTTTGGGTTAAGGCCCCTTCTTTTTCACTGAGGTTAACCATAATCAACATAGGGTCTTTTGTGTGATAAAAGAAAAGTTTTATAAGTTTCCATACTCTCTCTCTCTCTCTGAACAACATTAGTGGCTAGAATCACATTAAACTCACTTCCGCAGAAAGCATTCAAGAGAAACATGCATGATATTCAAATCTATGTTAATTTTCAGAATATTGTTGCCATAAATGTTTAGCAATCTGATCATTTAAGGGGTTTAGAGTACATTTCACAATTAGATATTATTGAAATTTGAAATATATTTCACAGACTTTGTTTTTTGTGTTGTAGTAGCATTTCAATTTCTTTCTCATCTTGTATTATTTTGGATGTTTATATTGAACACTCCTTTCATTGCACTTACACTTTTATATTGAACACTTCTTTCACTTAAGTTACACTTTCAACTTTAAATGTCTCATAATGTTGTTTAAATGTCTCATAATGTTGTTGTTTCATTATTATGTATTTTGATCTCCTCATTTTTGAGAAGTTTCCTTACCATGTTAGAACTTTCAGTTTTTATATTTGATCACTTTCTACTGGTCTTGGTACCATTGTAGTGTTTGGAATTCCTAGACATTTTTGAGTTGGTTAAGAGTGTTGATAGGCAACTTAATGCTATTATATCTTATATTTACCATGTATTTGACAGTTTTAGATTTGATTTATCCCTTCAATGGGAAAAGTGTATGAAAAATTACATTATTGGAGTTGAATTAATAAGGCGGCTCGTATTTTTTACTCATAACCACAAAACTAGCAATGATTAATTTCTCTTTAATTCATGTTTTTCACTTAATTAAGATACAAATTTTCCTACTTATTTTGAAATATGGATAACAACCTGACATTTGTAATTGTAGAAGTTATAGTGGTGGTTTTCCAAATGGACTGGCATGCTATGGTGATGCTTGAGCATTTTTGTTTTAATGTAATTTCAAAGGCCTTCCTTGTACAATGAGACAAATTCTGCAGATGAAATTGAGAATGCCATTTTGTTTTTGCAGTTTCTACTTAAGGAGAAGTTGAATAAATTCTGCATTTGGCATCTTAAAACTGGTTATATTGTTAGACATGGAGTTACCATATATTTTGCTGTTAGTTGCATATATTGGCAGGTCATGACTGTGTTGTGATGTAAAATGGTATAGAAGATGCATTTCTTGCAGGTCCGTCGTTGATGTTGTTTGCCCTATTTGTTGTGGATGTATGAAAAAGATTCTACTTGTGTTCTTTATTTGGAAGTTCCTGTATGTTATCTCTGTGTGTTAATAAGTTCTGGTATTGGATGAGAACATCTGAATTCTTTTGAAGACTTTTTAAATGTGAGGTATTGCAAGTGTTTACATTAGTCTCTGCCTGTAAAATTGCTTATTCTCACTGAAAGGAATGGAGACAAATGCTGCTTAAAATATGTAGTATTGTGGTAAGCTGATGTTGACACAAGTAATTTGCAAGTTCTCCAAATTGACGAACAGTTTGTAGTTGTAGTGACTCAGTAGCTGCAAGTTGCTGGCATTTTCCATGCCCTTGCTCCCTTGTGCTTTGGTTGTGTGCATGTGATTGTATGTACCAATTCATCCATCTTTATGATGCACTTTGTTGGGTTGTGCTTTGTTCATCTGAGGTTTCCTCTTCAACACCTGAATTATTGAAATCTCTGAATTATTGAAATCTTGTTGGAAATATATATTAACAACAATTCAAACTAGATTTTAATGGTATAAATGAAAAACAAAGTTATATTTGCTCCATGCTCATACTGTTAAAAATGTTCTTTATAGTTTACAAATTGATACTCTATGTCCATGCCCATTTTCTCCCCAATTGAATAGTCTTTTTCTTTCATGATGTTGGGCACTGCTTTGTTCATCTGGTCCCAGACATACTCATTATCCAGGAAATGAAGGTCAACAACAGAGTCCTCATGAAAACAAATTATTTAGGTGTTTTTTCATATTTCATAGTATGTACTCTCAAAACATTTCAAAAAATCTCAAGAGAGATTTTCAGATATTATTGAATTAATGAAGTATATTTATGTCGGTTTAAAACCCAATGGCCACATTGTTAGAAGCGAAGATGAGGCTTTTCTCCACACAAAATCAACAATATCATTCTAACAACGATATTGCTTGAAGTGAAAACGAAGTTTTTCTCCCTACAAAATCAACAATAACTTTTTTAAATGATGAAACAATAATATCTATCACATTTGTGGATTAATATTTGATAAAAAAAATTGTGCATAAATATTTAATAAAATTATTTTTGATAACTCATTATATAGATTTATAGTTATAGTTATGAGAATGGTTTGCACTTTGAAGTTTTGGAATTTTGATGTCATTGTCATGGCCAAAGTGAATATTGAAGTTTTGGAATTTTGATGTTATTGTCATGGCCAAAGTGAACATTGAAGAAGGGATGCTATTTTGTTGGTTTGTTTATAATAGTAAACCTATTCAGTGTATTGAAAAAGTAAGAAGATTTTTTCATGATTTCATTTTGTTGACTTGTGTATAATAGTAAACTTAGTCTTTTATGATATTTTATTTCAATTTGATGATTCAATTTTGATTCAAGCTTCAAATTTATTAGCTTGAATAATAAAGTATTGAATCATATTTCAACATTTCAATTTGGTAAATAAAGTTTTACATGTGATTCTTGAAGAAGGTTATTGCTATGTTTTTGTATGGGATGTCACTTAGAGGTGAGGTGACATCATTAGCTTGAAGAATAAAGTATTGAATCATATCTCGACATTTCAATTTGGGAAATAAAGTCTTACACGTGATCCTTGAAGAAGGCTATTGCCATGTTTTTGTATGGTATTTGTATGGGATGTCACTTAGAGGTGAGGTGACATCATTAGCTTGAAGAATAACGTATTGAATCATATCTTAATATTTCAATTTGGTAAATAAAGTCTTACACATGATCCTGAAAGAAGGCTATTGCCATGTTTTTGTATGGGATGATGTCACTTAGACGTGTTATCATTTAGCTTTATATAACGTTTCAATTTGGTAAATAAAGTCTTACAGGTGATCCTTGAAGAAGGCTATTGCCATGTTTTTGTATGGGATGATCTCACTTAGAGGTGACATCATTTAGCTTTATATAAGTGGATCATTTCTAATTAAATGTCAAAGTGTGATAATTTAATATATATTTCTATTTAATAGGTCTACTTTCATAAATCTTTTGAGTGTTATATTTTTTTGTTTTTTTTTGTATCTAGGGGAATCGGTAACGACGGTGGTATCTGGCTACCACGTGACATGGGGTCAAATCCCTGTCGGCTGCCTTATAACCCCTATGGAGAACCACACTGCTCGTAAGCCTGGCCTTCAGATAAGATGAGGTTTGAACTCGTGACCTGCTTAACAACACAAATGCCTTAACAATACGTCCGCTGGCCACTAGACCGCACCCCTGTGGACTTTGAGTGCTATATTTTAGATAATCTTCTTTCAAAACATATTTCTATGTATTTGTGGAATTTTTGTAGAGAGATTGGTAAAAGGAAGTCCATCTTGCAAGAGATGTAGAATGGAGGGTTTTTTCTTAGTGTGACACTTTTCATTCTTAACTATATTGAGAGATTTATAATGTCTTTGTTTTGAGTTTATAGTAAGATACTTTTGATATATGATTTAGTCCAATTTATATATGTTATAATTCACATAAATATTTAAATTGTCATATTTCAATTTCTTTATGTTAAAAATTAACTATGGAATGGTTTCTTGATTATAGGTGTTTCATTCTCATATTGATCTTGTTAAGTTTTAGGAACCATGATAATGAGTTCTATTTGGTTGTAGATGTTTCATTCTCCATATTAATATTTTTAGATTTTCATAATTTATCAATTTTATTTATTTATTTATTTTTCATGAATTATCAACTTTATTTATTTATTTTTCTTGTATGTATAATTTGAACCTAAGTGATTTATAAGAGAAAATGAATGATTCAATATCCATCCTTGTCTCAAGCCCAAACTCCTTTAGCAATGTCATATGAAGGTTTATGAAAGTTTAGTTGCATGGTGCTTTGTGTTGTTTTATGTTTCTTCTATTTCCTTTGAAAGTTTATATCATTATTTGTTAAGTCACATGAAGGTTTAGTTGCATGGTGCTTTGTGTTGTTTTGTTTTTCTTCTATTTCCTTTGAAAGTTTATATCATTATTTGTTTTTTCTTCTATACACTTATATCATTATTATTTTTACATTTGAGGTGTTTTCCTTTTCTTTTAGAAGAATATATATTATGTTCTTGAGTTTATAAGGAGTTACAATATTTTTAAAATATACAATCCTTTCACCAATTTGAGAGTTATTGTAAGAGGCAAGCAATATCCACTTTGCTATGTTGTTGAGGGTGGTATATAGGCCTTCGGATCTAAATTGCTTTCAGATCCAATAGCCTATCAACCGCAGGCTGTAGCATTCAATGCTGCATAACAAAGTGGATATTGACAGTCATTGTAAGATGTTACCATCAAAATAGTAAACCAACTTCAAATAAAATCATTTTAATTACAATATCTTTATAATTCTAATAAAGAACATTAATATGAAAACTTCCCTTAAATTACGTCCATGTGGTTCCATTAGCATGTTTACAAATGTGATAGTTATTGACATGCTTACAGTTAATATCTAACTGCAATGGTATGGTTTTCTTTCCACGTCATAGCGAAAGTAATGGTTTTCTATCTCCTTCGTCAGCAAAAGTTCAACTCATAAACTCATAAAATTGTAGCAAAGGGTTGTCGGGAATCGAACTATAAAGCAAATTCGATCGTACAGGAGTGTGCCATGATAAATAGAGTCATGATTACCTTTGAACCTCAACCCGAAATGATTTTCTAAATACACAACTTTTGAGCCTTAAACCGAAATGATTTGCCAAATAAACAAGAAACTCAAATATCTCCCAAATTCGTTCAAACATTCACGATATAGCCCTAGTGACAGTGCCCGCTGCTGTTCAAATCTAATTGCAACAGCACATCAATGACCGTTGCGCGGGCACTGAGGAATGAGCATGATAAGAAGACGGCTTTTGTTAAAAGTAAGCTTACAACTGCTGCTCTTAATGCCGAAGCAGGGTATCCCATTGTCAATGGTAGCTATAAATCTCGTGGGTATGTGATAAATCTGTGTAAGCAGGGTTGCCTTACAGAAGCCCTGAGTGCTCTGCGTCATTTGGGTGATAATGTGGACTCTTTCACATATGCTTCTTTCTTACACGGGTGCGTTAAGGAAAAGGCACTCCCAGAAGGCAAATTGGTCCATGCCCACATCATTCAAACGGGATTGCAATTCAGAGATGCCTTTTTGGGTAATACTCTGCTTAATATGTATGCCAAGTGCAGCAGTCTCGTGGATGCCCGCAATGTGTTGGACAAAATACCTGAACGAAATGTTGTCTCGTGGACTATGTTGATTGCAGGTTATGTGCAAAATGGGTTTGGCCAGAAGGCATTGGACGTGTTTTATGAAATGCAAGGGATGGGCACTGAACCCAATGAGTTTACATTTGCTAGTGTTCTGCCAGCATGTGCGGCTTCAGCAGCTCTGGAACAAGGCAAGAGGATTCATGAAGAAATAGTTAGGAGGGGATACCAGGGCAATTTGTTTGTGGGGAATGCGCTTGTGGATATGTATGCTAAGTGTGGGAGAATGTGGATTGCACGTGATGTGTTTGACAGAATGCCTCAACGGAATTCGGTGTCGTGGAATGCCATGCTAGCAGGGTATGCACAGAGTGGGCACATTGAGGAGGCCAGGAGGCTGTTTGAGGAAATGCCCGAGCAAAATGTGGTTTCCTGGAATGTGATGATTACAGGGTTTGCGCAGAGTGGGCATGTTGAGGAGGCCCTGCATCTCTTTGGAGACATGCCCGAGCGGGACGTGGTCTCCTGGACGTCAATGATTGCAGGATGTGCACAGAATGGACGTGGTGATGAGGCATTGAGGCTTTTTCGGCAAATGCAATCCGGAGGTGTGAAGCCGAATTCACAAACCTTTGTCATTGTGTTTACTGCATGTGCCAACTTGGCAGCCTTGGAACAGGGCAAGGAGGTCCATGAAACGATAATTAGAGGTGGTTTTCAATTGGATGTCTTCCTAGGGAGTGCCCTTATAGACATGTATGCAAAATGTGGGAGCATAGAGAATGCCTGCTATGTTTTTCATAAAATGCCTCATCAAGATGTGGTATCTTGGAGTGCTATGATACTAGGATATTCTATGCATGGTTTTAGCAAGGAAGCCCTCCAACTCTTTGAACAAATGCAGCGATCTGGCATGAAGCCGGACCATGTCACATTTGTTGGTGTTTTGTCAGCCTGCTGCCATGCCGGTCTAGTGGATGAGGGCTGGCAATATTTTGATAGTATGAGAAAGTATTATCACATCACACCTACAATGGACCATTATGGCTGCATGGTTAACCTTCTTGGTCGAGCTGGGCTCCTAGATGAGGCACATTACTTTATCAATCAAATGCCAATAAAGCCAGATGCTACTGTATGGTTGTGCTTGCTCGGTTATTGCAGAGCTTATGCCAATATATATCTAGGAGAACGCATAGCAAAACACCTTAATGAATTGGACCCTAAAAATGCTGCACCATATGTGTTGTTGTCAAACATCTATGCTGCAGTTGGCAGGTGGGATGAAATACGAAAGGTGCGGGAATTGATGAAGGAAAGACAAGTAGAAAAGAAGCCCGGATGTAGTTGGATTGAGGTGAATAAAGAGGTTTATGCTTTCCTCTCAGGAGACAAATCACATCCACAAATTGAGAAAACTCATGCAGAGTTAGAAAGATTATTTGGGCAGATGAAGGCAGCGGGGTATGTGCCCGATGTAAGTAATGTGCTAAATAATGTGGATGAAGAGCAAAAGGAGCATATTCTTTGCCACCATAGTGAGAAACTGGCAATTGCATTTGGGCTTCTCAACACATCCCCTGGGGCAACTATCCGTGTCATGAAGAACCTCCGAGTATGTGTTGATTGCCACTCTGCCACAAAGTTCATCTCTAAGATAGTTGGAAGAGAAATCATTGTGAGGGATTCAAACCGTTTTCACCATTTCAAAGATGGCAAATGTTCTTGTGCGGATTATTGGTGAAGCTGTGATAAACAATATAAATGCTTGTGGATCATCCTACATTGGTAGCAGGACACAGTTAAGGAGTAAATTAATAAGTGGACAAATTCAATCTTTTTTGGGTTGAAATTCTTTCCCAAATCTGGTAGGAATTTTTCTGGAAGTTATTGTTCTACCTGATTGATAGGAACTTTGACCATGGAACTGTGTCCTTAGTAGGTTTTGGCCCAGATTGTCGAAATTTTGAAAAAAATAGTGGATCAAGGTGGAACTTTTTTTAGCTGGAAAAAAATGGACTCACCAAAAATGTTGAGTTTGTCCACCAATCAACTCACTCCCTAGGTTAATATTTGTTTCTGATCATGGCATTTGGAGATCATGTATATCATTTTGGCTCAGAAGTGGGAGAATGGTTTAAAAGTATGGTGGACCGTGGGATGATCAAATGCAAGAGATTACCAAGAAGTTGCACCAGTATAATGTTGTCCCTGGTCATCTCTCCTATTATATGTTTATTGCATTGAATTGTGTGAATATAAACCAGGAACCACATTAGTCATGAAGTATCCCCACTTGTCCCTTTGATCTTTCATCATTTCCATATGCACCATGGCCAATAATCTCGATCCTCCACTAATCTCTTGATCTTTCATCATCTCCATATTCTCCATGGTCAAGAATCCTGACTTTTTTCTACATTTTGTCAAAATATACTTGATTTCTATTTGCTCCTCCTCTTCTAAGATTCTCTCTGCGATGTTATTAAAGCGTCCTACCATTAAAGATATTATGATTCTCAGATTGTTTGGGTGTATGAAAGGTTGTCTCTTCGGGGAATAAGTGGCACCCTCAAGACTTAAACATGATGCACTGGATCATGGATGATGTGAGATTTTAATCTTGCGTTTCTCAAAGGGGTGGCTGTATAGGTTCCACCATTATGGCACTGCATTACCTGTCCATGCTACTCAAGAGTGGCATTTTGCTCGTTGTCTTGAGGCTACACATCACAGTCACTTGTGTTTGCTCAAAGTCAGCTTTTTGTTGGCATTAACACCAGTATTTGCTAGCAAATCGGCTAGGCTGTTAAGTTCTCTCTTGACATGGATGGAAACTGTCTGCTAAGGGATTGGAGTGAATACGCTCTTCCAACAGTATTGCCATTATTTTCAGTTATCCGTTGTTAACAGTATTGCCATATGGAAATACTCTGAAGGTAGGTAAAACCTAGCTCTCGTGCTCTTAATTCCTTATAAAGCAGTTACACCTTTAGCCATGTTATGTGGTTTCCTGGAATATGACGATTGCAGGGTTTGCGCAGAGTGGGCATGTTCAGGAGGCTCTGCAGCTTTTTTGGGAAAGGCCCGAGCGGTACCTGGTCTCCTTGAAATCAATGATTGCGGGATATGCAGAATTGGTGTTGTGATGAGGCATTGAGGCTTTTTCGGCAAATGCACCCTGGAACTGTGAAGCCAAATTCACAAACCTTTGCCATTGTGCTTACTGAATGTGCCACAACTTGGAAGCCTTGGAACAGGACAAGGAGGTCCATGAAATGATAGTTAGAGGTGGCTTTGAATTGGATGTCTCCCTGAGGAATGCCCTTATAGACATGTGTGCAAAATGTGGGAGAATGGAGAATGCCTGCTATGTTTTTCATAAAATGCTTCATCACAAATATGTGGTGTCTTGGAATGCTATATCCTATGATCCTAGGCTATTCTATGCATGGTTTTGACAGGGTAGCCTTCAAGTCTTCTTCGAGCAAATGCAGCAGTCTAGCATGAAGCAGGAACATGTCACCTTTGTTGGTGTTTTGTCTACATGCTGCCATGCAGGCCTAGTGGATAAGAGCTGGCAATATTTTGATAGCATGAAAGAGAATTTTGACATCACACCCACAATGGATCATTATGGCTGCATGAGTCACCTTCTTGGTTGAAGATGGAGTCCTGTATAAGGCACATAAATTTAAGAAGCGAATGCCAATAAAACCTAATGCTACTGCTTTGTTGTGTTAGCTTGGTTATTTTGGAGTTCATGTCAATGTAGATCTAAGAGAATGGGCAGCAAAAAACACCTTTATGAGTTGGACCCTAAAAATGCTGCACCATATGTGTTACTGTCAAAACATCTATGTTGCCACTGGCAGGTGGGATGAAATCCTGAAGGTGGGGAAGTTGTTGAAAGAAAGACAGGTAAAGAAGAAGCTTGGATGTAGTTGGTTTGAGGTGAATAAAGATGTAACTTTCCTCTCAGGAGACAAATCACATCCAGAAATTGAGAAAATTAATGCAGAGTTAGAAAGATGAGCTGGCCAGATGAAGGCAGCAAGCTATGTGTGCAAATATAGGTAATGTATTGAATGATGTGGATGAGGAGCAAAAGGAACATATTCTTTGCCACCATAGTGAGAAGCTGGCAATTGCATTTGGGCTTATCAACACGTTTCCTTGGACAACTCTGTATTATCAAGAACCTTCGAGTATGTGTTTGTAGCCATCCTGCCACCAAGTTCATCTCCAAGAGTTGTTGCAAAAGAATTGTTGTGAGGGATGCAAACCATTTTCACCATTTCAAGGATGGCCTATGTTCTCGTGGCAATTCTTGGTGATGCTATGGTAAACAATATAGATACTTGTGTATCACGCTGTTATGAGTAAAATCATAAGCAAATATACCATGATGATCAAAATTCATAAGCAGTTGGTGCATACCTCCGAAGCTACGGAGAGAATGTGGGTGTCGAATAAGCATGGAGTGAATGAGCGCAAAGCTTTGTTAGCTCAAAATCAAAATCTTACATCAGTATTAAGGGACTTGGTTAATATTGTTTTTGAAAGTGGCATTGGGAACCCAAGTTTATCCTTTTGGCCTACAATGAAAGAATGAATTTGTGATAGGAAGCTGCATGCCAGTGATGGAGAATGGGTTGTGTTATCACATATAGTTGTCAAGGGCAGCAGGTCGTCCAAGTTCATGGTCTGCATAGGATGTGTCCGAGCGCAACATGCAGAGCAACTCATTTCGGGCTTAAAATACAAACAGGCGGGCTCAGTTTTGCGACGGTGGAGATTCCTTGTGAGGATCAAATTAGCGGCCCCGGGTATTCAGAGTTTTAGAATTGCACAAAGTATAGCGCCCGAAGTCCTGAAGTGGCCGAAGGCCCAAAGTAAGTCTCAACCGTCCGATTCAAATGGACACGCGACGCTAGATCTAGAGCTCTAGAGGAAAGCAAAGGGGGGAAAAGCCTGAATACCCGAAGTAGCTCTCGATCGTTGATCGAGAAGGGAACAGAAGGGCCGTCGATCTGGTTGAAGGGGTCAAAGTCTCGAAGCAGGAGCAAAGTCGTTGATTGAAGCGGACACGCGTCAATAGATCGACAACTCCGGGTAAAAAACACGGATCGTAAGCGAGATTTGATATTTGATTTTCTCGAAGCCCGGAGACTTGAAAAGCATCTCAGCCGTCAATCAGTTGGAGCCACGCGTCGCCAGATCCTTCGCTTCAGATAAAAGCAGCAGAAAGACAAAGGAGGTTTGAGGTTTGAAAAGTCTGAAGCCCGAATCACGAAGCAAATCTCGACCGTCGATTCGAAAAAGGAAAATCTGATCCGTCGATCTGAAAAATGCCAGAGCTGGGTCGTTGATCAGGAAGCCTCATCTCAGACCATAAGATCGATGGTCACGCTCCATTGCGGGGTCGGAAGGTGCGAGAGTTTTAAAATTTTAGGGGCGGGCCGCAATTGGAATCACTGTTTTGAGAAAGGGTTGCGTGGCGGTTCATGGTAAATTGCGGGGGCAAAAGCAGTTTGCTTTCAAACCACCCTTGGCCGCGCCCGTAAACGCGCATTCACGTAGAGTCATGGCCCTAGGTCACATTGAAGAAGGAGCCAGAGGAAGGGGAGCTACCCCTTGAGCATTAAGTCTCGTTCAGTCTCCGAGGAAAAGTAGTAAATGAAGGGTAGGTTTGGTCGTTGAAACCTCGGCTCACTCCATAAACAAAAGGTATGGAAAATCCAGTCGTGGGGACTGAACCGTCAGCCCGTGGTACCCCTGCGAGCAGATTTCCCTGCAGACCCATGCCGATCTGAGCTCGCGTCTGACATAAGGGATACATGCACAGTCTGACAAAAGAAGTCGTCGACGCAAAGCTTTGATTGTAGTGGCCAGGTCAGACTCTTGGTGGTGGCGAATTGTTCTAAGTATAAATAGATAGTTTTAATATTTTGTTAAGGTCGTCAACTGGTTGAGCAGAGCTCCCTATTTTGTAATGTTTTGATGCCAGAACTGTTCTCTGGTTATGTATCGGATTTGAGACTTTCAGTTTAATAGAAGTCAACCTCTTTTCATTTCTTTATAAAAACTATGTTAAAACACTCGGACATGGAGGATCCAATCGATGGTTGTTATGTTGTTGTAATGTAGGTTTGATTGCAGCAGTATTGTGACCAGTTTTAGTCAGCTTCCTTGTGATCTTTTCCCCTCTTACACTGAATGGCTCAGGCATGGAGGATCCAGTCGAGTTGTTGTAACTACATGGTGATGTAGGTTTGATCATTGTGTTGTTGTGATTGTGTTGTTTGAACATATTTCAGTGTCTGAAGCTTGAGCTTAAGAGTGATCTTGAGTCTGAGTTTTTCTTCTCCAAGCTGCTTGAAAGCCTGATGCTCATAGCAGTCTTGTTCACTTTTCTCACAAAGTCTTCCCTTTGCTCACACTAAAACTCAATTCGTTGACTGAAGTTAGTTGTGGCCCTCACTTCCCTGTGCATTTCTTGTTCAGTTCTGTGTTGAACATCATTCATATATTGAGTTGTGTCCATTGACCTCCACTCATATAAAACCAACATCCACCAAAAAACTCTGATGGGTGCTGGGCTTATCCTCCCACAATTTGAGGGTGACTTTCAGTGCTAACAGGTTGATTGAAAGGAAAACCTTCATAAGAGGTATGGTGTGATGATCAACGCAAGTACAACTATTTGGCAAGAGCTTCTTGATGTTCACCAAGGAGTTTGACCAGTACAATGTTGCTCCTTGCCATCTCTCCTATTGTATGTGGATTGCATTGAGCTGCTTGAATAGATAACAGGAACTACATGGACTGTGCTAACGTAAATTTCAAAATTCGATTGTTTGACAATGTTTTACAACATTGTGATTATGATATTTGGCTATGGTGACCACAAGTAATTTTACATTCATTGTTTCATATTATTAATCTTGAACCTCTGAAACTTGAGTAACAAATATGGTCACAAATAATCTTGACATGTATTTATTATTATAAAACTTCTCTCAGATGATGAGATGATAGATTGTTGTATTTGGATGAAATTAACCTCCCCAAATTGTGGGTATTGCATTTTTACTACATTTTTGCACTGAAATTTAACGTCTTTATGTAAACAAAAATTGGGTTTGGTATGTGTAAATAGAAATAAGAATTGGGTGCAGTTTTGATAACTTGAATATTGCATAATTTATAAGCCTTTCATTACTATTGCTCCTGATCTCTTTTTCTTTGTTTTCAAAAGAATTTTGACCATAGGCCATTTTCTACTCATTCAAAATTTTGAGATGAATTTCATTGAGAATTAGTGTAGTGAATGAATGGATTCATACTACCACATGCAATGTGATGGCTTGGATAGAAGACCACCCAAGCACACACAAGCTACTAAGAAACCTAGGGTAAAACAAAAGAGGGTAAAAATGAGAGGGAAAGTCACTAAGTTATTTAGGACCTTGAGATCTTGTTAATGATAACCTAGGGATATAGCTAGTTAGGGTGTTTTAATTGGTCTTCAAATTAAGATTTACCAACGAATTAAATGAGGAAAATGAGCCAACTAACTAGGATTAATTAGCCAACAATTTCTTTAATGAGCTAGAATCCCTAATGTTGGAAATGAAAATAGAAGGAAGATAACTCACCTAGAATTCGTTGTTGTAGAAGATGAAGCTTCTTGTGCTGAAATGGAGTGTTGTGACATGGCTCTAAGAATGATCCATGTCACTAGATAACCTACACACTCAATGCCAAATTCTTGTTAGGCAAGACTTACTTGATCTCCAATACAAGTAAATATATACAACCAATAAATACTAGATCTATTGTTGTAAAGAATCAAGATGAATCAATGAAAATGCAGAGTAGAGAGACCCTAGTGACTTAAATGGGAGTGATACCCCCCTTGAGGTTGTAGGGTTGAAACTCCCAAAGTATGAGTGGAACTATGCCAATGAAGATGCCCTAGGATGAATCTGTTAAACCTGCAAGATTATAGTCAAGTTAGCCACAAGGAATCCTCGTAGAAGTGTTAGAGATAATAGGTACTAGCAACACTAGGGACTTAAGAGAGGTGGAAGATTTTTAGTCACTAATCCAAGTGTGTACTTGCAAATTAGGGTTTTCAAAGATATAAGAGATTTGAAGTGTTCCACAAACTTTTCAAAGAGGAATTGAATGGTATAAATAGGCAAGGGAACGACCTCAAAGCATAGGAGAATGTTAGTTTGGTCGATGGGGAGTTTGAGTTGTATGGAACCATCATATTGTGTATGTTGACTACATATCATGGGTTTGGTATAATGGTAACGTAGGTTTTTAGGCCAAAAGAGACTATGTTGGCATTGAGTAAATTGTTTGACTGAAGAAACAACTTACAAAGGTAACCACAAAACCACTTTAGAACTGGACACTAGCCTATTCAGTTCAGAGAGGGATTTCTCTTGTCACTTAGTCTCTAATAGATAGGTTTTCTTGCTAAATCAATGGCTAGGTTTTGATGATTGAAGATATTTTTATAGAGTTTGCTGGCAAGAAGGAGAGGGATCTATTGGGCAATGGAGTCAACCCTTGAAAACGAATGAAAACAATGACTGGTAGGTGGAACTCTTCAAAGAAACAAATGATAAGTAGGTGATTAACTTTCAGTTTTTTAATTTGTTGTGTAGGGTGGAAGAAGAAGGAAACACATAACAAAAATCAGAGCACCGTGAAAGAAAAACAAAGTTTAAATCGATTGAATCTAAAGCACCATTTAGATGAATTTCAGACCCTTTAATATCCAATTTAAACAAATGAAACGCAGATGAAGAATAAGAACACAAGATGTACATACAAAGACTAGAGTACAAACTTCAAGCCATCACCATTAGAATCTTTGTCTTGAAAAGATCTGGACTTCTGCATTTGTATTTCATTTAGATTCCGAATTTTTTTACAATATCAAGAAAAATGTCCTTGCTTCTGCTAACTCTCTATTACATTAAAAAATGATCAAATATATAGATCAATTGCCTCCCTTAGGCTATTGGAGTCGGACTCTACTGCTATCTATAATCGTGGATCTGGTTACATCTATTGGGTATGTGTTATATTCTTTGCATGTGTGTGTGTGTGGGTGCATCAGATACGACAACTGCGTCTGACGATCCCTTCACCTAGGGCTCTGCCGTGTGCGCTGGGCGCTTTCCTAGGGGGGTCCCAGGGGGGGGCATACGCGCAACGTTCGGGGCAACGCCCCAAATTTTTTTTTTTAGGCGGTTTTTGCTATTTTTAGCGGATTTTGCTATTTTTAGCTGATTTGTAAATTAATCCCGAATTAAGGGATTAGGGTTTTGGTATCTACGGAATACCTAAAAACATTGTATATATTGTATGGNGAATGGTGAAATTCGATATAATGAAAATAAGAAAGGTTTTCCCGGTTGAGGGTTTCCGGTAAAAATCTCTGTGTACTCTGTGTATGAGCCATTGAATAATTTCTGTATTGCTTAAGAATCTATATGCATTGCTTTACTTCGCAGGTTTAAAACTTACAACATCAAAGGAGCACAACTCCTAATCTACTTACTAAAAATAACAAATATGACTTGACCATCTTTTAATGCAAAACAAAAAACCTTCTACAAAATAGATTTTTAGTATATTTTGAACTTAATGTTGTGGTGAATCATCAGATACACCAGGAGACAAATCTTAGAGTGTTCTGAGTGCTGACGAGTATCTCTGCCACCTTTGCATAGCGAACTGAAGCCAAACGCTACACAAATGCAACCTACATCATTTGTGTAGCGAGCTTTGTGTAGCGTGGGGATTTTCTTGAAACCTGTGTGTTACTGGTGGCCACAAACTTGCTGGAGACTAAAACTTCAAAAATAACTTATCAATCACCTCCCTTTGACTTTTCAAACCCCGTATACTTACAGTACTTGCATAGCGTGAGCTTGCAATGCAAGCTCTGTACATGATAATTATCTCAAAAGTGTGCAAATATGGTGGAAATGATTGCTTCAACTTGTCAACTTTCTCTGAGTCAAAGACACACAGAGTGTAAGGGTATTTTTCACACCAAACCTTGAACTTGACAACATCCTTACTCTTCTTTTATCCTCATTGAACTTGCATTTTTGCACAGTGAGAGAAATTCTAGCAAAAAACCCAAAATCTTGTAGTGACTCTTCCCAAAAAAACAAATTTGTGAAGATGCTTCATTTATATTTCTACTACCTCTGCAAGTAAGTCCAACTTACCTTTACCCTTCTCATCAACTTTTTACTGTAACTTCAAAGACCTTTTTTCCTTTCTCAAAGTTAAATTTTTCCTTTTCAAGTTATGTACTTGCCTAGCTAAGAGTGCATTTCTCTTCAATTTTGTCTGGGATTTTGAGAGTGTTGCACAGCCATTTGTGGTATCTTGTCCATGTTCCTGAAAATGTCTCTAGATCCTTAGTTCTAATAATATGTTCTCCTCCCTGAGCTAGATGATAAGGTTTTGATCTTCCCTTAACTGTTTATTTAGCCATTTTACAGTTTTTTCTCCTTCTCCGGGTGAAGTGTGAGATTTCTCAACTGCTGCAGGCTGGCCCTGTACATCTGAACTCATTTTTCTGGCAGAGGATCTTGTTAGAGGAGATGTAGGTTTGGTCTATTAATATTATGGTAGCTGTGGGAGGTATTTACCCCCACATGTGAACCTGACGAGAATAGAAGACTCTGGGAAGCAAGAGAAACCCTAATGAGTTGGCTAATAACCCTAGAAGCCTTGTCGGCTCAAGAAGA
>JZKD02S1802070.1:29577-44098 GCA_000966675.3 Picea glauca
TGAATATGGTGGATGGATCTCTTCTATAAAATCAAGGCCCCATTTCCTAAAAAGTGCTTCAACATAAATAGGTTTTAATGGTAAGG
This sequence comes from Picea glauca, assembly GCA_000966675.3. Classification (NCBI taxonomy): domain Eukaryota; kingdom Viridiplantae; phylum Streptophyta; class Pinopsida; order Pinales; family Pinaceae; genus Picea; species Picea glauca. The sequence goes on from JZKD02S1802070.1 coordinate 29,664, forward strand.
GATGCAATTTCATTTTTCCATAAAAAATATGACACTCATGAAAACTATACACTTCTTTGTACACATCAGAAAAAATGTTGGGCCAATAGAATCTTGCTCTCAGTATCTTATGCATAATGGTTTTCCAATAATGGTTCCCTCCACAATTACCTTTATGAAATTCTTTGATAGCTTGTTTTTCTTCTGCTTCCAATAAACAACTTAGCAAAATTCCACCCGGATCTTTCCAATACACATAATCATCTAGAATACAAAATTTTGTTGCTTTTAACTTTATAAATCAAGATTTTGTCTTGTTCAGTTCAGGAGGAGCTTGTAAATTCCTTAAAACATGGATAATATCAACATACCATGGAGATTCAAGAAATTTATGGGATTCCTGTGGGATTATCACTTCCTTTGAATTTTCTAACAGGTCAACAATAAATTTTATCCCCAAGACATCATAATTTGACTGTGTTATTAGTTTAGCAAGCCCCTGACCTTTGATCAACTTTGTAGGATTTATCTCAAGGTCATACTATAAAAAGACAACTATCCATTTTCCTCTTCTTCCTTCAGGATCAGACTGAGTTAAAATGCCTTTCACATAATTGTTGGGCACATAAGCAACAACATGAGAATGTAAGATATAAATTCTGAATTCTTTGAGGGATTTTACCAGTGCATATGCTTGCTTCTCCATGATGTCATACTTCAATGGAGATTTTCTCAAAGTTCTTCTATAATAGGCTATGGGCCTTTTAAAAGTTTCTTCATCTTTTCACAACAAGACATCAACAATAGTGTGTTTTGATGCAAAGGAAAACAAGATGAATTCCTTTGTATAATCTAGATTGGCCAATACTGGTTCCATGGTCAATGCTACCTTTATGTCCTTGAAGGATCTGCTGGCTTTTGGAGTCCACTTTATCTCACTGCCCTTTCTGAGCATTTTGGTGATGTAATTTATGATTTCAGCCAGACTGGGAATAAATCTCCTTAGAAAGTTTACTCTTCCAAGAAAGGACTGTACCTCCTGTTTGCTCCTGGGCGTGCCAATCTTCAGAATTGCATCCTCTGTTGGGATCTATATTTATTCTTTCTTTCAAAATGATATGACCAAGTAGTTTTCCCTTTTGCATTCCAAAGTTGGATTTCTTGGGATTTAATGAAATGCTAAACTTCCTACATTTATGAAAAACCTTTTTCAAATGTTTTAAATGCTCATCATTAGAATTTGAAAACACAGTAATATCATCTAAATAAATGACAATGAAATTATCTTTCTCATCTACAAAATTTATGTCCATGGCCCTTTGGAAAGTTGCCCCTGCATTCATGAGCCCAAAATGCATCTTGGCATAAATGAATGTAGCTCAAGGTGTTGTGAAGGTTGTCTTATCTTGATCATCAGGATGCACCATGATTTGGTTGTATCCAGAAAATCCATCAAGCATTGACATTTTCTATGATGCAACCACTTTATGTAGAATGTAATCCATCTTGGGAAGCGAATAATTTTCTTTGAGGGAAACCTTGTTCAGATTTCGAAAGTCTACACACAACCTAATTTCACCACTTTTCTTTCTAACAGGAACTAAGTTAGCCAACCATTTAGAGAATCTTAAAGACGTTATAATATTAGCATCAAACAACTTTCTTACCTCTTTCTCAATTAATGGCAACAATAAAGGATTAATCCTTCTCAATTTCTGTTTGAAAGGTTTGTGATCATCTTTTATTGAAATTACATGATGAATCACCTTAGTGTCATAAACCTTCAAATCCTCATAGCTCCAGGAAAAAACATCTGGGAAATCCTTTATTAGGCTGATATATCTTTGCTTAATTTATGGACTGAGTGTCTTGGACAGTTTTACGATTTTGGGATCTTCTCGAGTCCCAATGTTACAATCCTCTATGTTTTCATCATTTGCAGTGACCTTGGGATTTCTTTCCACATCATTATTGTCAAAAGAATTTTCCAATGGAACCAAGCCCTTGGGAATGATATTTTTGAGCTGAACAATATCTCTACCAACAACCTGATTTTGGAAATAGTCATCATTTGAGAACATGGTTGTATCTTCTTCCTGATCAAAACAGTTTTCATCATCAATATTTGAGTTGACAAATTTATCAGTCATTTGGAGAAATATTATCACCTGCTTGGCATTCTCAAAAATCTGCCAATACTTGATGTTCTCAGGTACTACTAGCTTGTGCTTGACTTCAATTTCATATTTTCTATTAGGAAAGATAGGAATCTTGAAAACAGATGCTGAAGTGGCTAATGCATCAACAATTAGATTTTGTCCTCTTGGAATCATTGAGATGTTACATTCTGTGAAACTTTCAAGTAGATCAAGAAATTTATTTATATATTCCCTTAGCCTATGATGATTTGACTGATATATGCCCTTAACCTGATTTATGACAAGCTCATAATCCCCATGTACAACTATTTTTTTGCACCCAATTCTTTCAAAGTGTTCAAACCCAAAATCAATGCCTCATATTTAGCCATGTTATTTGTGCAGTCAAAAGAAAATTTGTAAGAGAAAAGTTTTGAACCTGTTCTAGGAGGAATTATCCAAACACCTACTCCAGCTCCCTCTTTTTTAACAACTCCATCAAAATTCATATTCCACATTTCATCATTTTCTTTATTTTGTTGATCTGAAATTTTCCCTGCTTGATGATCAACCTCATCTTTCACAAGAAATTCAACAGTCTTTGGCTCTTCTTCTTCTTCAAAGCATGGGTCATTGTAGAAAATCGAAGAACCAACCTCAGTATCAACAGAATAAATAAGATGATTGTTTGATTTCCTTTTTCTACTCACCATGTACTTCAAAAATACTTCCCTGTACAATCTCCTTTCTTGGCCAAAAACTAGTATAGTTTCATAGGACATATCCATCTGTAAAGTGCCTTTCAATTTTGTATCCCATGACCTTGACAACAACATGCCAAACTTTGGAGGGATGTCAGCAACAACTTCATCCATGAACAAATTCTTTGATGAAATTTGAGATAAAGACACAACCACATCTTTTATTAAACCCAAACATTTTACCTTCCTTGAATCAAAAGAGAAAAGATCTTTGTAAGGCCTATTAATGTCTAAACCTAGTTCATCCATGATTACCTTTGACATCAAATTATGAGATGCTCCTGAATCTATCATTTCATTGTGTAAGGTCATATCATGAACTTTAAGGCTGACATAGAAAGGAGACACGTCACCATCATCACTAGTTTCTTCCACTCAAGGACCAAATAAGATTGCAGAGTGATCATCTTGCACATTCAAAGGATCAGATGCTTCTTCCATTTTCAACATTTTTATGATTTTGCTTCTATATTCACCATTCCTTATCAACTCATTGAAAGGAACATAAATTTTAATTTTTCCATTTCACTTTCAAAATTAAAAGGAGACTGAGTTTTTTCTACCTCTTTGAAGACTGCATCCCTTTTTATCTTTGGTATCTTCTTTGGAGGCTCTTCTTTCTGTTTTCCTTTCTCCAATACCTCCCTTGCAGAAATGTATTTCTTAGGATGACTTGAAGACGATAAATTAACTTGAGGCTCCTTTGTAGAATTCCCTTTTGGTAGGTTTGCAGGCACCTTTTTACTTCTGAGATTGTATTTCTTCTGAAACTGCATGATGGCATTTTGAAACCCCTTCTTATACTCTTATGTTTCCATTGACAACATGTCATCATTTTCCTGCATAAACTTATCATTTTCATCCATAAATCGATCATGTTTTTCTTTAGTTAGGAACACATATATTCCAGTACCATCCCAACAATGTATGTTGTCTTCAATAGATTCATCAAAATTTTCATTTACATAATTATTTAGGAAAGGGGGTTTAATTTGCTGATCACCTTGATTTATTTGGTATCTCTGTCTAATATGTGGAACTGGTGCTCTTCTAAAATTAGGATTTTTGTGTTGAAAATTAGCTTGATCTTTGATGGCAGGTTTATTGTCTAAAGATAGCTTTTCCACCAACCTTTCCATAGTTTTTACCATTAAATCAAAATTTTCATCTTACGTTTGGGAAGTTGAGGGTTGAGATTCTCCTTGAAACTTTTTCATATCAGTATTAGAATTATGATTAATCTTTCCTGATGCCATCAGATTCACTTCTACTTCAATTGCATCATTCATCATGTCATCTAGTGTGGCAGATCTCCTTTCCCTCAATAGCAAGGAAAAATCGTTGTCAAAAGAGTTAGCATAATGAAGTTGGGTAGCTCCAGGAGGAGGTTTAACTTCAGTTGGGATTGCATTATAAACCCTCATGAATCTGGTTGAAAATTCATGTACTATCTCACTGGGTGATCTCTTTATGTTATTATACCGAGTCAACAGTTGAAGAGGAGTTTTCTTATCACCCCATATTGCAAGGAAAATGACTTCAAATGCTGCAAAGTTAGGGATGCTTGGTGTTGGAAGAGATTTAAACCATTTCCTGACTTCATCTGAGAGACTTTGTGAGAACAATCTCACTTTTAAATCCTCATCATCTACCTCCTCTAAGTCAACAAAGTCATTAAACCAATCTAAGTGTCTCTGAGATGAAACATTCTCTTCTGTATCATGACTTAATTCTTTGATTATAATTTTGAGGTAGATCATGCAATTGAGAAGGTAAGACAAGGGGAGAAAATCTTGTTTCCATGGCTCTAGGAGGATTTTGGACTGGCTGAACAATCTGACTAGGAATGAAAACAGTTTGAATGGGGACAATAGAAATCAAGGATTGGAATTTCTTCTTATCAAATAGAAATTTATTCAAGTTAGACTTTGATCTAGATCTAAACAAAGTTGTTCAAATTTTATGTCAAAATCAAGGTCATCTATACTTTTCACTCCGTCTTTAGGCAATGATAGATTTATGTCCAGAAAAATACCTAAGTCAACTACCTTTTCTTTTCTTTTACGTAAAAGTTTCTCAAGATCAAACACATATGCTATAGGTTATGGGTCTGGGTTTCTCCTAGTGTGAATCTTTTTTGGAGCCGGGATTTCTTAATAAAGTTACTTTTTTTCTACCGATCTTATAAAAAGAAGTCATGAGAGTAAATCTTTTTCAGCCAATAAAATTTCTGATTTGTTGTTTTACCCTCAGGAATCAAATCCAAAATTCTAAGTCATTCTTTCCCAGGGAAAATTTCACTTTTCATCCCCGACAACGACACCAAAATGTTAACACTGAGTAAATTGTTTGGCTGAAGAAACAACTTACAAAGGTAACCAAAAAGCCACTTTAGAACTGGACACTAGCCTATTCAGTTTAGAGATGGATCTTTCTTGTCACTTAGGCTCTAATAGATAGGTTTTCTTTCTAAATCAATGGCTAGGTTTTGATGATTGAAGATATTTTTATAGAGTTTGTTGGCAAGAAGGAGAGGGATCTATTGGGAAATGGAGTCAACCGTTAAAAACAAATGAAAATAATGACTGGTAGGTGGAACTCTTCAAAGAAACAAAGGCTAAGTAGGTGATGAAATTTAAGTTTTTTAATTTTTCGTGTAGGGTGGAAGAATAAGGAAACACATAACAAAAATCAGAGCACCATGAAAGATGAATTTTGATAAGTTAATAAATAAAAACAAAGTTTAAATCACTTGAATCTAAAGCACCATTTAGATGAATTTCAAACCCTTTAATATCCAATTTAAAAAGATGAAATGCATATGAAGAATAAGAACACAAGATGTACAAACAAAGAATAGAGCACAGACTTCAAGATTCCACCATTAGAATCTTTGTCTTGAAAATCTCTGGACTTCTTCATTTGTATTTCATTTAGATTTAGAAAATTTTTACAATATCAAGAAAAATATCCTTGCTTATGCCAACTCTCTATTACATTAAAAAATGATCAAATATATAGATCAATTGCCTCCCTTAGTCTATTGGAGTCAGAATCTATTGCTATCTATAATCGTGGATATGGTTACATCAAAGGAGAACAACTCCTAATCTACTTACTAAAAATAGAAAATAAGACTTGACCATCTCTTAATGCAAAACAAAAAACCTTCTACAAAATAGATTTTTATTATATTTTGAACTTAATGTTGTGGTGAATCATCAGATACATCAAGAGAAAAATATGAGAGTGTTCAGAGTGTTGACGAGTATCTATGCCACCTTTGCGTAGAGAACTGAAGCCAAATGTTGCGCAAATGCAACCTACAACATTTGCGTAACGCGGAGATTTTCTTGAAACCTGTGTGTTTCTGGTGGCCACAAACTTGCTAGAAAATAAAAATTACTTCAAAAAAAACTTATCAATCACATCCCTTTGACTTTTCAAACCCTGTGTACTTACACTACTTGCGTAGTGTGAGCTCACTACGCAAGCTCTGGACATAATTATCTCAAAAGTGTGCAAATATGGTGGAAATGATTGCTTCAGCTTGTCAACTTTCTCTAAGTCAAAGACACACCGAGTGTAAGGGTATTTTCACACCAAACCTTGAACTTGAAAAAAACCTTACCCTTCTTTTATCCTCATTGAACTTGCATTTTTTCACAGTGAGAAAAATTCCAGCAAAACACCCAAAATCCTGTAGTGACTCTTCCCAAAAAAACAAAATTGTGAAGATGCTTCATTTATATTTATGCTACCTCTGCAAGTAAGTCCAACTTACCTTTACCCTTCTCATCAAATTTTAACTGTAACTTCAAAGACCTGTTTTCCTTTCTCAAAGATAATTTTTTCCTTTTCAAGTTCTGTACTTGCCTAGATAAGAGTGCATTTCTCTTCACTTTTGCCTAGGCTTTTGAGAGTGTTGCATATGCATTTGTGGTAGCTGGTCCACATTCCTGAAAAAGTATCTGAATACTTAGTTATAATAACCTTTTATCCTCCTTGAGATATATGATAAGGTCTTGAGCTTCCCTGAATTGTTTATTTAGCCATTTTACATTTTTTTCTCCTTCTTCGGGTGAAGTGTGAGATTTCTCAACTGTTGCAGGCTGTCCCTGTACATCTGAACTCATTTTTCTGGCAAAAGATCTTGTCAGAGGAGCTGTAGGTTTGGTCAAGATTGTTGTCTTAGGACTTTTTATGACTTACATTTCTTTCTTTGAAACGTTTTTAGCTGGTGATGTTTGAACATCAGGAACCTTCTCAACTAATTTTCTTTTCAATTCTCTACTCTCCTAGTAAAACTGGGCTATGATATGTTGAGCCTATTTGAGTTGATTTTTCATATCTCTAATTTCTTTGTCCCTATCTCTTGATTGCATTTGGTCTTCATCCATCTCTTGAGCTGAGGGTTCAACAAACTCTGTATGTAATGCAGGTACAAGGTATCTTCTAGTAGTTGACCTTGAGATTGGTCTGCTAGGTTTTGTGTTTCCTCTACCTCATCAAAAAAATACAACCTCCTATCCTTATTTATTATGGTTGGCTTGGTGAAGGTCGAGCCTCAATCCCATTTTCCTTTCCTTTTCCCTTCTCTGCATAAATTTTCTCTTTTCCAGTTGAACCCTTAGAGGCCAACTTTCTTGCAGATCGGGGTGTGTCTCCTTTTGGGTCTAGAGGGATATTATCTGAGGTTGAAAAGGAGTCCCAATCCATGTTAAAATTTTTAATTTCTTCAATCACTAGGAACTTTACCAGGGAGAAATGAAACAAACTACTCTTGAGTTGATCAGCCCTGGCTTGTACTTTTTCTTCCATTTTACCTAAACTCCTATACAGGTAGTAAGGTAAGTTTACGAGGCTCTTTCCTGTGAAATGCATTAGAAGTCTTATATGATACTAGTAAACCCTATCAAATATTCCTTCACAAGTGAAATATCTTTGAATTCCCCTTAATAATTTATCATAATGATCCAACACATACTCTCTAGGGATGGTGGCACCAAGCTTCCACTTCCTGTATTTGGGTTTGAGGAAATATGTATAAAAAACATGATCAAGAGGCATACCTTTAAACTATTTTTCTCCTTGGATTGGAATATTTGTTGCAACAACTATTGTCTCCTATGAAACTAGGAAAGTGGCATCAACAATTATTGTCTAAACACCATTAAAATTTAGAGAAAAATCCTTTGTTAATTGCATGTTATATCCTTGGATTTTCTCACAAAACCTCATGCACCTGGCCTACTCAAATGAAACTTTGAATGCAGGGTTTGAATTCACTAAACTCAAACTCTGTGGCTCATTCCTTAGTACGTTTCCTCCGCTGTTGTATTTCTTTCTCTCCTGAGTTTTCATGCTTGTGGTTGCAAGATAAACCTGAGGCTATCAAGGGCAAAGGGGATAAAAGGATAAACTCGATCAGGGTGCTTTACACAACAAACAAATAGGCCTAGGGTTTTCTCAAATTTACCATAGGAATGTCAATTATGCAAAAGGCATGTTTTGACAATGTATGCCTACGTGAATTAAGCATCGAATATGGCCCATTGGTCTTTACACAACAAAAAATAAAGAAGCGGGGGATGTGTAGTGAAATTATTTTACACAGAGTTTGCGTAGCGGGTGAACTGGTTTGTGTAGTGGATCGGTTCTTTGAATATTGCTCAAAAGTAAGGGGTTGATCAAAGGTCAAGGACACATGTAGATAGATAAAAGATGGTAATGATACATGCACAAGTTGATAGAAAGTGATTTGAAAGGGAAAATATCCGTTTTGTGATTACAAGACATTTCAAATTGCCCCAAGCAACTTGCACAACGTGTTTACATAGTGCATACATTTTTTCTGCAATCAAGGTACATTTAACACAAAATTACATCATAACCCTTTTCTGATTTCATCACGTGTCATGATGCTCATCGACACGTTTTGAAAATGACTTTCCCTCCAAGAATTTACAACTTGACTTATGACATATCACTTTCAAATTTTTACAATTACTTCAAACTAATGTCCCAAAGACCTTTGCAAAATTTTCATGTGACTGACTCTTACCCTCAATGACTTAATTAGGAATGCTTTGGTCTTTTGAAGACTAAAGTATGACTTTGCAATTTTTTTGACAAATCTATAACCTTAGCCATGAAAATAATGGTGCTAACAGACTTTATTACATGAATTGTGAATTCAAAATCATGGTACCCCAAGGAAATCCGTTTCATAGGAGACAAGGAAACCGAGTAGGATTTGAAGGGAAATGTACCTAAGGAACCCACCTAAGCACCATACATCCTAGTGAGGTTCCACATCTAGGCTAAGGTGAGAGGGACCCCATAAATGTGATCTATCACATTAGAGCAGTGGTTGAGAGGTATCGTAACATCATTGGAAGGGTCACATATGAATATGGCATAGGGGTGGACCACATAAGGAACCTACCATTGGGTATACATATGTAAATTGTTGAAGTTTTTACTTATGCAACTAGAAATTATGGTTCTTCTTTATTATAAAAATCATTCAACACATTAGCTACATCAATAAGATCACTGAAAAAGAGACAATCACATAAACAATAGAGACACATAGATTATTCTGGGAAACCTTCATGGGGGAGAAAACCCAACAAAAAATTCCTCGATATAGATAGACCAAAGACCGAACATAATATCCTCCTCTACACCTTCACTAGGAAGAGTAGCATACCACTTAACCAATACATACCAAGAGATAGACCAAAAACCCTCCTTGACATCATCCCAATTGCAACAGTTTCTCCTACAAGACTTGTGCATTGCAGAGCTGGTTGGTGTTTATGAAAATGAGACACTGGCCTCTCTTATAAATAGTGGTATGGCCAACCTATAATTAGGTCTGGGCCAACCTGTCACTTTACCCTCTTAATTTACAATTAACTGTCAAGGAACAATAGGGTCAAATTTTACTAAAGCACAATAGGGTCTAATTAAATATGATATAACAATATTATTCAACTCTCTCTCAGGTAGAATATTCTTTGAAGTTACAATATTTCAACATAAATAGCCAAGTGAAAATTGCATAAGAGGCATTTTGGCCCTCTTGTAGACACTACTATGCATAAGATGGGAATAATAGTGAGTTGTAAGGAAGGAGGGAAGTAAGAAAGTGCATGGGAGTGGTACAAGGGTCCTCGTAGCATGATCTGATGCCTTGATGTTGCAAGGGAATCCTCCACCAACTGGGCCATAATATCCCATAATACATATGAAGTTCCACATGCCCCAAAAATATATGCAATGCAGAGTTACATGGGTGTCCCATGGATCATTATGATATCAAGGAAGCAACAGATAAAATAGAAAGAAATAGTAGCAAACAAGATATGCATGTCAAGATAGAGGAACAAACAAGTTCAACTATTATATAAGAATGATTGCAATTAAACTATGATAACGCAAATGAAATAAATTCTAACTATCATGTGAGATATATAATAACTAAATTTTGTGATTAGAAATAAGAAAACCCTAGTTATCATGTCAATGAAACTTATCTGAATCAGATTTGAATAAAAACAATTGGATACAACACATGATTTACAATGATCGACACTGGAAATATCCGAGGCTATGGACATTGAAGGAGACTGACTTTTTGACGTGAAGGGACCCATGCCAACACAATCTATTTCCACCCCTACATTTAATTAATACATAAGGCAAGCTCATAGGATGTAAGGTTAGGGAAGTGTATTATTGTAAAAGAAAAAATTGATGTAAAAAATAAAATGAACTCTCATGGACCTTTTCCCTATGTATAAAAGATAAAAAGAAAAAAAAAAAGGAGGAGAAATGAGCTTGGGGGGAAGATGAAGGGTTTGAGGTACTTGACCTTCCAGCTATCTCCCCAGCTGAGCTTGCTTCCTATGTGTTGTATCTTTGATATGGAGAAGGCGTTCTTTGGCTGAGAAGGAAGGTTAATGCGACCCAAATTTTTTTCAGGAGCATAGTGCTGAACCTAAGACTTGTAACTTGTCCATTGATGAACAATAAAGACCTTGGTCGAAGCCAATTGAATTATGATTTGATTTTCTAGAGTAAATCATCTCTCAATGTGTATTAATTTTATTCCATATGTTGTGTATTTAGCTATGTTATTTCATTTTATATTTTATTGAAGCTTATGTAGGCGTTTTAATGGTTTCTCTGTAATTTTAATGGTTTAAGCATAGAGGGGATTTCACAGTGCAACATATTAGATATCATTTTTTGGATTAACTGCGTAAAGTAATTCATTAATCTATGACCCATATACATGAGTATTAGTCGCAACTGTCCAATAATTCTCATGATTTGAATAGTCCACTTAACACTCATTGCATTGAGTGATGCTCACAAGGGTGAAGAAGAGGGATTGAAACCAGCGAAATAAATCACATAGCATCAATCATCACTTTCGGGACTTGCACATGGTAACCATGACTTCCTAGGTGGTCACCCATCCCAAGATGCCTTTGGCTCAAGTGCACTTAACTGTGGAGTTTTTCCCATAATCAAGCCCACTTAGCTTGCTACCCCATTTGCAATTAATGGTTGTTGTGTAATTACTGAACTGTAAATCAAGTTACCTTTGGAGTGTGGTGGTATTTTTGTATATTGGAGTGGTTTAATGGAAAATTAAAGTCTCAATAAATCTCTTTTCTCCACCATTGAGTGATTTTGGTGATGGGAAATCAATGATTCCCATTCTAGAGTTTTTACTACTAACACGGGGGTTTAAAAATTTGTTTTAAAATGTTGTTGAAGATTCCTTTCACTCTTTGGGTGCCATTCTCTTGCTAGTTGGTGTTTTCTCACAACCCATGTTTGTTTTAATCGACTCCCTTCTCAAGTTATCTGAGTTATTGACCCAGGGTTCATGTCATTCGAGATTCCAACAAAGCCTCTAAATATCGTCCCTCCTAGTAAACCAGAAGGAAATGCAGTGCCCGAAAGGTACTGCGCAGTCTCACCCAAGATAGATAAGGATGGTTGACTGTAAGACTCAGGTGTTTATATCCTAGGAAAAATTAGGAGGTAAAGGGTTTCTTGATTAAGGCCCTGTTCTGCGAACTGTTACTGTAATCTACTCGTTCCTAGGAATCACATGCATATAACTCAAAATATAAACAGATTGTAATAATGTGGTTGGTTATTCATCAATCGTAGTCATCTATTGCTTGAAGGAAGTTAAAGCTATGCAAACATTCAACATATTACATATATGTTACCGTGGTTCACCCCTCCTGGGCTATGTCCACAAATATTTGGCTCTTGTCTCTTGTGCTATAGTATTTCTTGATCTCCCTGCGCCGCGCGCTTACAGTTCTCTGCAAAAGTGGGTAAGATCTATTTGAGGCGAACTAGATCACACCAGGCTCTGCAACCTGCGGTCTAATCCTCAGATCTACCTTCCCTCATATCTTTCCTTCTCAACAGCTTACAAAAATTGGTTCATAAAATTCAAACCCCTCACGTATCGCCAACAACAATACTCGAAAAAATCACTCAATAATAATCACAATCTTCATAAGAACTAACATAAACTCAACAATGACAACTACAACAACTACTACCCAAAAACACACACACACACATATGATACTTTCGTATCTATATTTATACATTTCAGTCTCTTCAACCACTTACAAAATATTACCAAAACCCTAACCCTTCTTACACTAGGTTTTTCTCCCATGCGCGTGTTGTTCTTCCTCCAGCTGTCACTTCTCGATGTGCATGCTTTCTTACATTCGCGTGTGTTGATATTTTTCCAGTTGTCACTTCAGTTTCCCTTACACTTTCTTTCCCATGATCGTCCTTCTTTCCACTTCGTCCTGGTGCCAACAGACCCCCAACACTGACATGTGACTCAACTGAGTCACCTAATTGCGTTGTGCTTCCTCGATCTCCCTGGTGATCGTCTGAAACTTCTACTACAATTCTGCTACTTTTTTCAGTGCCTGCGCAGTTTTCTCCTTGATAATGTCGACTGTTTGCACTGCTAATTCTTCACTGATTAGTCCTGCACATTCCATATGAGTCCGTTTCCGATATGGCCATTGTATTTTCCCTCTTTTTTTTTTTTTATATTGCACGGTGGGTAGTCGACTATCTTTGTATAGATTCAGCCAGCTCCCGTTGATCATTCCTCTGAGGTCTGTGCCTGCTAGATATTTCAACTGTACAACTCCTCCGTTTGTGACACTTTTACCTCATATGATCCTAGCCAATGCATCCTAAGATTCCCTGGGTGCTACAACGCTTTACTATCATAGATAAATACTAGATCTCCTTCCTTGAACATATTTCTCTTGATGTGGCGGTCGTGCCACACTTTGTCTCTCGCTTTCTGTACTTGTTGATGGAATCCTGCCAAGATTCGGTCTTCCTCCATTGATAGTAATTGATCTAGTCAATCTTGGACTACGCCTTGTTCTGTCATTTGTGTGATAGCTTCTACATGTAGAATAGGTATTAGAAACTCTAGCGGTACTACTGCTTCTTGACCATAGACCATTTTGAATGGTATGTGACCTGTCAAATTTTTTCATGTGGTTCTATATGCCCATAGTACTACTGGTACCTTGAGATCCCAATCGTCCCTGTTGACGTTACAAATCTTTGTCAGGGCGTTCTCTAGAATTTTGTTGAAGGCTTCTACCGTGCCATTAGCTCGTGGGTGATACACTGTGGTTTTTTGGCGATGAACTTCGAACTCTTCAGGCATCACTCATATGGTTTTGTTGATGAAGTGCATTCCTTGTTCGCTCATCATAAATATTGGGCACCCAAATCTAGTAATTACTTGTTCAAAAAGAAAGTGGGCAGCTGTCTCCATGCTGCAATCTTTTACTGGTGCAGCTTCCGCCCATATCGTTAAGTATTCCATTGCAGTGATAATGTATCTCACCCCTTTTCTCTTGTTTGGTGGGTTAATGGGTCACACAAAGTCTATTGCCCATTTGTCAAATGCCTGAAGTGTCACTTGCGGTCGTAGTGGCATCTTGTCCCTTTTGTTGGGTTTGCCGACCCATTGACAGACATCACATTGCTGACAATATTCTTTCAAATCTCAATGGATTGTTGGCCACCATAATCCTGTGCGTAGTATCTTCTGCGTGGTAGATTTTCTTGCATAATTCCCTCCTGCTATTCCTTCATGGGCTTTTGCTAAAATTATTGGTCGTTCATGGTCTAGTACGTATCATCGTAAGATGTTATCTGTGCCCATTTTGTATAGATGCCMTGTGATCAATTGATAGTCRGCTACACGGACTACCAGGTTATTTTTCTGCGTAGTGGTATATCCCTATGACGCAGTACCTGTACTCAATTACTGGATGATTTMTGTGAAGTAATCTTTAGCAATCTGTACTGAGAATATTTGTGCATCTAGAAAGTCRTCCTCCAAATTCGTTGGTTCCTCTCCATTTGTGACCCTTGATAAGTGGTCATGCCCTGYATTCAGTTTCYCTGGTTTGACTATTACCTCGAAGTCAAATTMTTGAAATAATAGTAACCATCG
>JZKD02S1802070.1:85942-98038 GCA_000966675.3 Picea glauca
GCGACTGGAGGTCTGCTGAGGCAATCAGTGATGTGATTAGTGCTTCCTGTTTTATACTTGATGTTGAGGTGGAATTGCTGCAAGTATGTGGACCACTTTTGATGGCGGTCATTCTGCAATTTTCCCTGCGTCTGCATGAACTGCAATGGCTTATGATCAGTGTGGATGACTGTCTCCTTCCCAAGAATGTAATGTCTCCACTGGCAGCATGCTTGCACAATGGAGTACATTTCTTTTTCATAAGTAGGGTACTTATGGACAGTATTTGACAGTGTCTCACTATGATAGGCCACAGGGTGGCCGTGCTGAGTGAGAACGGAGCCCACAACATAGTTTGAAGCATCTATCTTGATCTCAAAATGATGTTGCAAGTCTGGTAGTGAAAGTACTGGGGCCGAGCACAAGCATTGCTTCAAATCATCGAATGCTTGTTGTTGAAACCGAACCCACGCAAATTTCACCTTACCACCATCTCTGTTTATTTGGCTGAGGGCCCATGCAATATGGGAGAAACCCAACACGAACTTGCAGTAGAAATTGGCAAGGCCTAAGAAGCTCCGAAGCTCAGTGAGTGTTGTTGGGGTTGGCCAGTCACAGATGACTTGGATCTTGGCTGGATCCACATGTATGCCATGTTGATCAATGATGTAGTCTAGGTAATGGACCCTACCCATGCTGAAGGAGCATTTTTCCAAGTTGGTGTATAGCTTGTGTTGCTGCAGGGTGTGCAAAACCTACTGAATATGCTACAAGTGTTCGACCCAAGTCTTGTTGTAAATTAGAATGTCATCTAGATACACCACTACAAAATTATTGGTGAATGGTCGCAGGATATCGTCCATCATCCTCATGAGAGTGGTTGGAGCATTTGTCAAACCAAAGGGCATGACCAACCATTCAAAAAGGCCTTCCTTTGACTTGAAGGCAGTCTTCCATACATCTGTTTGTTCTATCGGGACATGGTGGTAGCTAGACTTTAGATCAATCTTACTGAAGTATTTGGCCCTCATGAGTTGATCAAGGAGGTCATCGATTCGGGGAATCGGGTACCGATTTTTGACTGTGATTTTATTCAGAGCCCTATAATCAATACAGAGTTGCCAGGTTCCATCTTTCTTTTATACCAGCACGATTGGGCTCCCACAAAGTGATGAGCTAGGGCGGATGTGCCCATTGTGGAGAAGTTCTTGGATCTGTCGCTTGATCTCCTCATTCTCTAACAAATATTGATGATAGACTAGCCCATTAGGTAGCGGTGCACCAGGGGTTAGATCGATGGGGTGCTTGACCTGGTAGTGAAGAGGTACCCCTGTAGGTGAGGAGAAGATATCCGAGTATTCTTTCATGACCTTATCTACTTGCTTCTGCTGTGTGGAGAGATCGGCCGCAGAGACCCTCGATGTGGCTATGATCTTTTGCTTATTCTAAGAGTGAATCATGAAGAAGACAAACTTCCCCATCTGAGATATGACCTTCCTGCATTTCTTAGTAGAGATCAAGGAAATAACACTAGATGGGACTGCCTCGGGTATCCTGTACAATTTCCTGTTCAAAGTAATAATAACAGTATGAGGCCTAGACTCATATATAACATGACGTTTCCATAAATAAGTTTAGCCCAAAAGAACATCACAAACTTTGAGAGAAGAAACATCACACAATACCTCGTCTTTGAATGACTTGATGTCGTACGACAGTCGAAAATGTTGGCTGACGCGGAGATCGCTTCCTTGGCGGAGCCATCCAATGGTGTATGGTTGTTGGTGTGGCATTGTTGGCATGGCCAGTCGCTTGACGACCTCTACTGAGATGAGGTTCTTTCGGCTACCACTATCAATAATGAAGTGCATCGGGTTTTCTTTTACCCACATCTGTGAATGGAAGAGGCACTCTTCATCTTCTGGCTCGTCTGGTTCACCAGGCTGGAGCTTGGTGGTAGAAACAGTGGCACTGGGTTTCACGTCAATGATTTGTCTTCCCCTTTCTAGTTCTGTCTCAGAGTCATAATCTGCATCTGATTCAGAGGCTTTCACTTCAGCCACCAACGACTACTTTGAGTGGCAGCCAGCAGTGTTATGCCAAGGGCTCTTATGGAAGTCGCACCACTTCCCGCTATCTTTCTTTGTCTTTCTAGTGTCCTTTGCTTGCAGCTTGGACTGGTTGTCCTGATACTGTCCATCTTTTCTCTATCCTTTTTTCAGTGGGTTGGGGCTGCCCTTTCCTGGATTTTGTTGTGCGGGGTTCCCAGGCCCAAATTGCCGCGTCTTTTGTTTGAGCTTCTGCTTGATTTTGATGGCATATCTGTAGGCCGCGCCCAAGGATGAGATGTCCAAAAATTCCATTTCATTCTGGATGTATCTATGCAGAGCACCACAATACTTGAGCACCAAATGTCGCTCTGAATATTTGATACCCAACTTGGTGCGCAAGGTATGGAAGATATTTGTGAAATATGACATTGTTTGGTCTCTTTCTTGCCGCAGTGTGGTCCATTTGGTATACAGGTCGTCATAAATTCCAATAGGGTAGTATTTTTTCTTAATAGCATCCTTGAAGGATTCCCAAGTGGCCTTGACTGAAAATAACTAGGTTTCCTCTATTTCCTTTTGCTCATAGAAAGTTTCCCACCAATCTTTGACACGGGGAACGACTTTGAGGAGCGCAAAAGTAATATTTTCTTTATTCAAAAAGTTATGGACAGAAAAATACCCTTCTAGTAGATTCAACCACTTTTCTACAACATCTGCATCTATATAACCTTCAAATATAGGAATATCAAATTTTATTTGTACCTTGAAGGGGGCGACGCCTCCGTTCAAAGAAGATGCGTCCCCTATTGGTAGCCACCGAAGGATTTGCGCGAAAATATCCATCATCTCGTTCCTCTGTTGTGTGAGGGCTTCCTCAATCAACAGTTTCAAAGGATCTCCTATCCTATCATATTTATTTTCTCCTGCCATGGGAGGTTGCTTGGGCATTCGAGAGCTTCTTTCCTCAAGAGAAGCAAGCTCGAGACCCAACTCTTTGTACTCCGACCTCATTGGGGACATGCATTAAGATGACAAGGAGTATATCTCTTTGATACCACTGATCCAGATTTTATGATCAGAACAAAATGAACATAGATTACTAAGAGGTTCTTAACAAAAAACAATAGAGATACAGTAAAACTGGTTTTCTATTCAATAATGAAATAAGCTAAAACTGTAAAATGTAGCAGAAACAAGTTTGCTAGAATGGTGGCAGCTTATCTTTGAGAAGAGATGTGACCGTAGCACGCATTCACAAGAAGAAAGTTACAATGAGGCTCTGAAGGACTTTTTACAATAATAAAGAGTTCCAAAAACCCTATACATCCAAAAACCTAACCCTAGGAGATGAAGCGCCAGAAGTCATGCAGGCCCCCGTTTGGGTAAGTTAGTACATCAACTTCCCGGGGTCGTAACTTTTGCATACGATCTCCGTTTTAGTCGTGTGATAGCCCGTTGGAAAGGTATCATAGAGGAGATTCATTTTGGGGGCTCAATTATTCATTTGGATATCATTAAGGATATTTATCCTGAAAAAACTTCATTTAGGCCCTCAAAATGTCCTCGAAAGTCAAAACTGCTAAAAATATTAAATTGCCAAAATTGTCAGAAAACTGTTTTGAGCCAGTTGGAAAAGGTGGGTGGCCATCGATATCCATCTGAATTAGATATATATGAATGTTCATGGAACCTTGATAGAGGAATATTTTGAGATTGTTAAATTTATTGAGAACACCGCCTCATTTTCTATATTAATAGGAAAACCTTGGATTGAAACGGATCAGGCCAGAAGGAAAGAAGAAGAAGTCTTAGAGCAGAAGAATCAAGAATTAAAATATTTTATGAATAGGAGGATAACACACTTGATTGAACAAAAAGAGAACATATCAAAGCTACTTAGAACCTGAAACTTGGATGTTGAAGTTGAAAGAACACAAGCAGACTCACAGATGAGTAGAAAACCTACCCCATATAGAGAAGATGTATTACTCTCTAACCCTATGAAAGAATATCAACATCGCGAAGTTACTATGCCAAAAGGAGATAAAAATCATAATGGAAATAGGAATACCAAGATGAAGATCATTGGGAAGAAGGCTAGAAAGCTTAGTAAGAAGAGAGAAAAGATAGAAAGGTTACAGAAGGTTCCAGAGGGGACTTTGGAAAAGGAAGGTTTGCAAGACTGGAACTTCACCGAGATATCAGAACAACACAACATGGCACTTTTCCATGGCGAAGCGATATATCTATTAAAATAATTATAACCGTTAGCCCGATGACCCAAATGGTTAGAACAAAAGTAATGGATTGAAGACTCTCCATCAGACTGTTGGGACTGCACCGCAATGGAAAAAATTGCATTGATGAAGGCCTGTCATACATTGGAGAGATCCATTACGTCGTTCCTACTTAGTCCGTTGATTGTTGCACCAAGAACAAATTTTGTATCCAAGCCAACTCATTTGTACTACACTGTGTTTATTGAGATCGACACCTATTCCATTGCATTGCACACTCATTCATCCACCCGAGTTATTCGATCTAAGCATGTATGTCGGACGAGCTCAGCATCACAGAGAAATTCATCGAAGAAGTTCTCATCGATCTCATGGCCGAAAAAGTAATGTCTGTAGGTATTCAAGCATCATCAATGAGAGGAGTGCAAGCCTCTTCGTCGACTGCTCATGGATTCGAACCATCCTGAATGACAGCAGAGAAGAGAACCAAGCACCAATATGACTTGGAAAATGTGAAGCTAATCCCGACCATCCTACCCAACTACATCCTGCCTCTGGATGGTGCGGTGAGTCATGATAGTGTCCTGAGAAACATTGATTATACCTTAGTTACTGCATACCTCCTGAAGCGGATACGTGCAATTAGAGTGCAATAGGATAATATCGCGACATTGAAGTTCAATGGCTTCAAACTAGGATACCACAAGAACCATAGTATGCTCAGTCCTTACAAATACATGACCATGACGAAGGGGAAGAACTAGAAAATAATCCCCTAGCCATG
Organism: Picea glauca; assembly: GCA_000966675.3. NCBI lineage: Eukaryota > Viridiplantae > Streptophyta > Pinopsida > Pinales > Pinaceae > Picea > Picea glauca. Next base: position 90,994 of record JZKD02S1802070.1, read on the forward strand.
GATTATGAACCTCACACAATCCACCCTCTTGAATGTAATGACGATTCCACACTTTGGAAGGCACTAGGAGGTTAACACGTGGGTTAAGCTCCTTCTCTCATGTTACCATGGTGGCTACCTATGGCTAGACTGATGTATCATAGGTGATCTGATGTTGATCCATAGAATCACTAGATTGAGCATGCAGGGACCCGACCCACAGGACTTCTACCCAGGGAAGGCTACAGATCGTGCATTGGCACAGAATATCAAAGACACATATGGTGATGTAGAAAAGGGAATGAGAGGCTACAAGATAGCTTCCATACAGAATGGCACAGTGCGCCTGGCCTGCCAGCTGATCATAGGAAAGCTCGTAAGAAAGAACATACCTACACAGGTCATAGGATTCACTGTTGACCTCATCGGGAAATGTGTAGAAGGACTCCAGATGAACTGGGTGAAGTACTTGGTCAACTAGTTGGAATTAGACTATCGTGAAGCTCTGGATTAGGGCTATGAGTTCCACTTTAGATGGCTCATCCTCATCGCATTTACCGCTTGGGAGATTCCAAAATATGCGACCTTCCTAGACATTGAGTCGTTCGAGCCTCTCGCTGCAAATTTCACCATGCTCTGGTACTCAAGCGATATGGGAAAATAGTGGTAGGTGAATGTGGTCTTTCATACATATTATCTCCAATTGAAGAGGGATATTGAAGTTTCTCCTTGCATGATGCCAAACACCCTGCATCGGTTCCAACCCCTCATGAAGTTCCGCGTAGATCAACACTTCATTTATATCACCATGCACACAGATGAGAATAAAGAAGAACTTCAGTCATACTGCAAGATCACAGAGGAGGACCTCAAAGAGATAACCAAGGACTGGTCTATAGAGATTCTCATCCCCGCTGATCCTACAGAAATTTCTGACCCTGAACTAATCGGAAGCCCTGAGACCACTCATGAAGCAAAGGATACTCTTGGACCCAGTAGAAGGAAGAATGCTGAAGAGGTCCAAAACTTGAGCAACACATCAGAAGAAACTTCTTCAGTATCACCTAGCCGAGGAGTTGATGACGAAGTAGGCCAAAAAGAGACCCACAGAAAAGAGGATCTGTAGAATCAGGGCGAAGTAATACCACCTAGGGATCATGTTGATGAGGCTGATCTATTGAAGAAAAGGAAGGTTTCCCCCATGAAACCCACTTCCCGAAAGAAATCCAAATCCACCTTGATTAATATGCAGACTGTGCTCATTGTAGATGACTTCGACATCATCATCGCAGTTGTAGCAGATGCCTCGCAGGACATCTTGCAAAAACATGAAGCCAATCAGGAGGAGATGTACGACATGATCGAGGTTGAACTCAGAGGGGTACAATAGGCCCTTCAATCCAGCCGCAGAGTATCTACTGTGCCCCCACCATCAGAATAAATAGAGTTGGGAGATGGGCCTGCCCAACTCCGTAGACTAGCTTTTGTGACCGAAGCTCACCTTCGTCGAGCACAAGATGAGAAATACCAGGCCACAGTGGCCCTGAAATAATCCCAAGAAGAAATTCTAGAGAAACTTCAGGTCACACAAAAGGAGAAGGATGACCTTCAAGCCAAGTTTGAAGAAGAAAGGGTGTAGGTCAAGCAAGAAAAAGAGCAGTTTCTTGCAGAGCAACTTGGAGTCAAAGAAGCAGTTGACATAACACTTCTCTCTATGATAGGCTTAGAGCCAAAGGCATAAGACCGAGTGGAGCATCAAGTAGCACAACTTGCAGAAGCTATCCAACAACTTCAACAAAGAATAGCATACTTAGAGCTATGAATAGTTCCCAACACTCCACCGGATGTACGAGATCAAAGAGCAGCAACTTCTTGAAGTGCAGTTGAGAGAATCAAGGCCCTTGCCATGGAATGTAAATATCTAAGTGATCGTAGTGCCCAGACTTATGACCGATTCACTGAGGATCCTGAGCTGAAGGCACTAGAGCTCCAGAAGGCAAAGCATTAATCACAAAAAGTATAGGCACAGTTAAATCTCCTATCAGTCGTTGAGAGGATGAAGTGATCCCAAGAACAACACACTGCTCAACAACAGGTCCACACCATTCAAAGCAAAGTCATGGAAGTGACTCAGAGGCTCCAACCAACACAGGATGAGGCTTGCCAACTATTTGTAGAGATTGAAGGCCAAGGAGAAAAACTGGAGCAAGTTGTCACTACAGTTGAACATCGTTTAGAGGTACTTGTCAACAAAGCAGTAATCCAAGAGTTTTTTGAATCAAAGGTTCTGGCACAACAATAGGTCAAAGAAGCTCAAGCCAAGCTCAAGGATTTTGAAACAAAGATACCTAAACCAGAGTGACTCGGGATGAGTCACAGGTGAGTGTTGGGGGCCTGTTGGCCCTTGACCAAGTTTTGAGGATCCTTGGTCATGTTTGACCTACTTTTAGGACTTTGACGGGCTATCAAAGGTGGAGCACAAGTCGAAGTGGATATCATGGGATCTTGACCCCTTTTTAGGGATTTTTTGGGTTTTGGGCTTATGTAACGGGTATGGGGATGTCGGCCCATGGGTTTACCCATGTTTAGGCCCTTTTTTTAATGCATAAATAGAAAGCTAGGCGATGTAGGAATTAGTTCAATCTATGTGATCGAAGAGAGGCTAGACACTATGCTAAGTGCAACTTGTAAGTGCTTTGTGCATGCTAAGTTGAGAACTTGTAGAGCTAAGTGCAAGTGATTGTAAGAGACTGTGAAGAGTCTTTGTGTTGTAACTCAGGGAAGGAGGATCTAGCGGAGTGTGCGCAGATCTCCTGTCCTCTGCGAAGTAAGATATCATGGCTCTGTGCATGTAGAATATTGACATAAAGAAATAAAGAAGAAGAGTTGGTGGACATAGCCCCAGGGTGGGGGTGAACCACGTATATCCTGTGTTGTGGTTCCTTTGTTCTTTATGGTTGTTCTCTTGTTTATGTGGTTAAATTATTAGTGCACTGATGTATTCTTAGAAGAATATAATATGGTATCTTAGTGCTAAATAATGTGAATTAATTCTAGATCTGATCTATGTTGGTATGCTTAGTTCTTGAATCAATTGGATTTGTGTAAATATTGCGTTGATCTATTGTTAGGGTTTAGTTGCGCTGTAAACTAAGACTGAATATTAATGAACTATAACTGCTAAGTGCTTTGTTAAGGTGTTACAATCACAGATTTGTGTCCCATCTAAGGTTGTAGACATCTGAGTCCTGCAACCACCCCTACCTCTACCTTAGGTGAGACTTCATCTGCTTCGAAGGTGTTGCCGAAAGGGCTAGTAGTTAGGGTTTTGTTGGTGCATTGTTGTAAGCATTGAACCCTGGGTCTACCCCCATTCCAAAAAGGACCTCAAAGAGATAACTAAGGACTGGTCTACAAAGCTCCTTATCCCTACTGACCCCATAGAAATGTCTAATCCCAAACTAATTGACAGCTCAGAGGCTACTCATGAAGAGCATGCTACACCTAGACCTAGCAGGAGGAAGAAGACCAAAGAGGTACAAAACTTGAGTAGTGCATCAGACGAAACTTCTTCAGAATCACTTGGACAAGGAGATAATGATGAAGTAGATAAAGACGAGACCAATGGAAAAGAATATCAACAGAAGTAAGGTGAAGTAACAATGCCTAGGGATCCCATTGATGAGGCTGATCCATGTAAGAAAATGAAGGTTTCCCCCACGAAACCTACCTCGTGGAAGAAATCCAAAGACACCAATACTAAGTTGTAGACTGTTCTCATGCTCGATGACTTCGAATTCATCATTGCAGCCATATCAGATACCTTGCAGGATATTATGCAGAACATTGAAGCCAAGCAAGCAGCCATGTATGAAAAAATTGAGACATAACTAAGAGGGGTACAACATGACCTTCAATCAATCTGTAAAATATCCACTGTGCCCTCACCATTAGAAGAACCAGAGTTTGGAGATGAACCCGCCCAACTCCGTATAATAGTTGATGCAACCGAAGCTCACCTTCATCGAGCACAAGAAGATAAAGAACATGCCACAGTGGCCCTGAAGCAAGAAAAACAGGAAGTGGTAGAGAAACATCGAGTTGCGCAACAGGAGAAGGATGACCTCCACACCAAGTTCGAAGAGGAGAGAGCACAGGTCAAGCAAGAGAAAGAGAAGTTTCTTGTAGGGAAACTCAGTGTCAAAGAAATAGTCAACAGAGCACTTCACTCTGTGACAGGCTTAGAGAAAAGGTGGAAGAACTAGTGGAGCATTAAGTAGCGCAGCTTGCGAAAGCTATCCAATAAATTCAATGGAGAATTGCAGACCTAGAGCTACAAATAGTTCCAAGTACCCCGTGTTATCACTCCAAGATTCCTTTTAGGTTGTAGCTCGAAGAAGCCTGGTAATGTAACTAATATCTCAATGATTTACTCAAATGGATCAAGTCGAATGACTAATTCAAACCTCAATCACTCAAGACATGTATAAACACACTCAGATGGACAAGGCGTTTAACTACTACTGTTCAGAGAGTTTGTAAATAAATAGATGTGTGGAGAATCCTTATCATACTAGAAGGATCATACATAAAGGTATATATGAATTTCCAATTACAATAAGAAAAGAGTATTTGCAATTCTAACTTATCAATGCAATGATAGGATGACAATTATCAGGCATTAGACAAACATGAATGTAATATTCAAGTGCAAATATAGAACAAATAAGAAGATGAAAATCTGAAAAAGTAATGGCAAAAGAATCTTGTATTACTGATATGAAAATGATAATCTTGAAAGTACAATGTATTAAAGAGTCTCCAAAGTCAAACCCTTCTTCCTTAGAAGTAATAATCTTTATATATTTTACAATAAAGTTCAAGATCCTATGAAAATGGATCTGAAATGCTAAAAGTAGAATAAAATCAAAACAGTTCTTAATAATAGGACCAAGTCTTATCATAAGGGATCAAGCCCTTATCCTAGTCTTCAGTATTATTCAATAGCTTCAACAGCCTTCAAGGTGATGACAAGGCACTTCAAATTCCCTCTTTGGCAGCTGGGCACTTTTGACCAAAAATAGAAAGGCAACTTAACCTATTTTCCTTAACATCTGCCTCAAAAAGTGGAAAGGGATGATGATCTTTATCCTTTTAATTATTATCTTTCATTTAGAACCTTTCTCATATGATCTTGAAACAAAAATATTTGACCTGAGAAAAAATATGAACATTCTGCATGTTTTTTTCTTTCAATAGCTTACAGGCATGAAACAGAGTAGGGTTAGTTGTCGAAAGTGGAGCTTTCGACAACTAGCAATGCCTTTTGGAACCTGGCTAAGTTTTTGAAACTGTAGGTATTCAAAATTATTTCCAAAACTGCAAAAAATGGATTCGTTCAATCTATTTTTTCTTCAAGGTTCTTCATAATCATACAACCATGGAAAATCATTAACCCATGCAATGGAATTATCATTTTTTTCCCATTTTCACATTGAGGTATTGTTTCTCCCTCAACAACAGGATTTAGTCCATCAAGGTTGCATCTTGTTCTAACATCAACTGAACTAGGGGAAGAAGAGTCATCTACCCCTGTGATATGGTTAGAAGAAGTTGGGATACATGACAAGGCTCTGCAAGATATATGAAAAGCTCCATAATATCTGCAGCTAGAGGAGAAACCCATATAAGATCTCTGCTTTTGAAACTAAGAATATCACTTCTAGTACAAAGGCTTGTAAACATGGTTGGCACAGGCTTAAGGAATCTCACTGGATGACGAGATAGAAATTGCAAAGGCTTATCTGAGACTGAAGGAAGATACTTGTAAAGCCACATGCCCAAAAACATCTCCAACTTCTTTTGTCGAGAGCTGTCCACAAGCACATTCTGATATCTTATTTGCAGAGTGATCTTCATATTTTGAGCAGTAGGAAACTTCTTGAATTTTGTAGCATCATCACTGAATATTTGAATAACATGACTATGCATTTCCTTAGAACCTGTGTAAAGTGTGGCATAAATATCACCTGCAAGAAGGAAGAGTTCACCCAATACTGAAATGGGAGCTGGCAATGTTGCCCTTTTGAACTAATCAACAGTCATATTAAACCTTTTCCAAGGTTCATCAAGACATGGATGATCCCAAGTTGTCTTCCGTATGGTGTGATCAATATAATACACCTTTCCAATTATTGTGTCTGAGCATTGTTCCCAACCTAGTGGTAAAGGTCCAAAATATCCATTTGAGTTATCTCCATCTCTTTTGCTCAGAAAACTCAAGCCAAGATCCAATTTTATAGAATGTACTATGGATTGACATTGCTCAACCAGAACCTGAAGAGCCCCAAAATAATTAGTTTAATTTGTCCTATCAAATGAATCTGAACAATTTAACCGCATCACTCCCTTCTGCAAAGTCCTTAAACTGAATGCTCCTCCTCTTGTTCCATCATTTGAATAATGCACCCATCTCAGTCCCTAATATCTTCCATTAAAGGTGTGTATTCACCCACAACAAACCCTATACCAATGGTTGGCCACTAATGGCTAAGCAATTGAAAATTTTAAACCCTTCATCTTAGGCATGAACATAAGCAAAATCTTTGCAATGAAGTCGATTTTTAATATAAATTTTTAGTTTTTAGGTTTAAAATAATTACTACGCCAAATTAAGTGACATACACTGCACATGAGCGGTTTCTTAGCACTGAATCTGACTTCTGGGAGCATTACACGATTTGGAAAAGTAGCTTGCCACCAACATCTTATTCTTGTCAACAAAGTGATAATAATCATTTGCTCACCCCTTGAAGGAGTTTTTCCAAGAGGTCATGTAACCCTGCAAACATAGATACCCTGCATAATATACTTTAAACTCTATAAGCAACTAGATATCCCAAAACACCATTTGCACAATCTCTTGGCACCTGTAACTTCACTCTGCCACTTCATGTTGTGTATTGATGAATTATAGACTCCAAATTAGGCGCAAAACTTCGATCTCTGCACACAATTTGGGTATTTAAATCGGCTTTGCATGATCTCTAGGCATCTGGTGTTATGA
>JZKD02S1802081.1:0-13359 GCA_000966675.3 Picea glauca
TCAACAAACCAAATATGAGTCCTGCATAAATCCCTGGGGCTGCTCCATATAGATCTCCTCAGAGAGATTGCCATGAAGAAATGCATTCTTCACATTCATTTGATGGACTTCCCATCCTTTGGCTTCCATAATGGCAAGTTCCAATCGTATCGAATCCATCTTCTCTACTTGAGCGAAGGTCTCATCATAGTCAATACCATGAACTTGATGAAAGCCTTTGGAAACAAGCCTAGATTTGTATCTACTAATCTGTCCACTCTCTATGCTCTTGGTCCTATAGACCCATCTTCATTTGACAAGTTTAATCCCATAAGTAAGGGGAACTAGATCCCAAGTCTAGTTCTCGAGGAGGAAGTTGTACTCCTCCTGCAAGGCAGATTCCCAAAAGGGATTTCTAGCAACCTCACCATAAGACTATGGATTTGAATATTGAACCAAGAAAATATTCCTGGAGGGCAATGGTTCAGTGGAAGTGAATGCAATAGGAGGCTCCTCGAAATCATATCGATTCCTCATAGCTTCTTTTGGATCACCAACGAGATCCCCTACATCCTCAAGAGTAGTTTGTGCCCATTTGGGCCTTTTCTTTGGCTCTGCAACTACATCTGGATGCTTTGAATTTGCATCTGACTATACATGAATCTGAATCTGAATCATCTAATTCCTCTAAATCAAAAATATCATCTGAAGAAGAGTTGGCATGTGCATGCTCATCATCTCTGACAAGTGGAAGAATGAATGTGTCTACATGCAACAACTGAGGTGCATGCGAGATAATTTCCTCGAATTTGACAATACGCTCAATGATGACCTGGTCTGAGGAAATATCAATAATCCTATATCCCTTCACACCGTCGGGGTGTATAGAAAAAATTCACTAAGTGCTCTGTGGATCAAGTTCCTACCTCTTTTCAGAGGGAATCTGGGACCATGCATGTGAACCAAAAATGAAAAAGTGGGTCACTTTTAGTTTGAGGCGGCTCGAAGCCTCATAAGGGGTCTTATCCTTGACAGATCTATGGGGGGATCTATTTTGGATGTATGTTTCACAATTAACTGCTTCATCCCATAGTATATGTGGTAGAGACTTTGCATGCAACATGTAAGATGCCATCTCCTTTAGAGATCTATTTTTCTGCTCGACAACTTCATTTTGCTGCGGAGTATAGGGAACATTTTGCTACAACTGGATCCTGGCCTCATGGAAAAGATCATGGATCTCATGATTTACATACTCTCCTCCATTATCAATTTGGAGGACCTTTATCTTCTTTCCGGAATGCAGGGCTTTGAAATATTTGAGGCGTTGAAAGACCTCATATTTTTCCCTAAGAAAGTAGATCCATGTAAAACATGAGAAATCATGAACAAAAATGAGAACAAACCTCTCTTTTCTGATCGATGGATGCATAAAAGGACCCATCAGGTCACTGTGGATCAGATATAAAGGTGTGGAGGCTCTCTGAGACATCCCATTATAGAATTTCTCTTGAGCTTGTTTCCCGAGAACACATCCATCACACACTCCCTTGGAGAAATGGATGTCTGGTATACCATCAACCAATCTTTGTTTTCTAATTTTTTGCATGTATCTAAAATTAAAATGTTCTAACCTTTCATGCCATATCCTACTACTTTCATCAGCATGAGTAAGAAGTAAAGTGGAATCATTTTCAATGAATTCAGAAAATGTATACAATCCAGACTGATGATTTACCTCACCGCTAGCAACCTTGGAGTTGGTTTGCATGTTGTATATGTCCAAGGAATTTGGAGTGAATATGACTTTCTTTCTAGTGACAAAATTCTTCATCTGATACACAAAGAGAAGGTTGATAGAAAGTTTGGGAACGTGCAACACATTCAATCCTTCCTTTATTGGTGACTTTGACAGAAAAGTTGTCCCCCATCAGAATAGGAGGACCTTTGCATGCATCCAATGAATAATATATTTCTTTTTATGCATCCATATGATGTGATTCCCTGAATCTACGATCCTAGCATTGATAGAGGAGTTTATGGCAATCAAGGCATGGCTAGAATTGCCTTTCTTGGAATTCAAATATTCTGGTTTCTTCTTCTTGGCACCCTTGGGGTTGAGATATCCAAGGTTGTTTTGATGAATTATTTGAGACATCATATCTATTTTTTTTTCATGCATTCATATTTTGAATGGAATCTTTTGTGACAGTCTGTGCATTTCTCCCCTTTTCTTCCCTTTTTCCCTTTGGATCCAGAGGCATCGATGAAGGTTTTTTGTACCCTTCCTTCTTCGGATGATGATATTTATGTTTAGATTTATGTTTAGATTTATTATATTTGTGTCTTCCATCATGAACAATGAGTGCATGATCCATTGGGACTTTGATTGTACCCATGTTGATGATCTTGACTTTCTCTTGTGTCAGTGATTTGATAAATTCCTCAAGAGAAGTCATTTTATAGGTGGCTCCAGAGGTGAATCTAACAATATGGAATGTGGATACGAATATAGAGAATTCAGTTCCAATATTGGAGAGAAATGAGAGAATCATTTGTTTATCCTCCTTCAATTTATGAACCCCGCACGCTTTGAGTTGCGACAGTAAATCCTTGAATTTTGTAAAGAAATCTTGGATATTGTCGAAGATTTTAGGATCCAATGTGAGAAAATCCACCTCTAGCATGTTTCCCCTCATCTCATCCTATTTTTCAAAAGGTGGTCCAAGATTCATTGGGTGTCTTACAGGAAGATATGTGAAAAAGGAGATCGAGAGAAATAAGGCTGCAAATTGTTCTGAGTGCCTCATCCATGTGATTTAAGTACTTGAATTTTTCTATAGATGATGTCGGTTTTGTATTTGTATTCAAGGTTAACTTGTACAACCCTATGGTTCAGAGATTTATGGATATTTTCTCATTCCATACAAAATATTTGTAAGGTGTAAGAATGAATTCTTTTTGGAAATCCATCTTTCCAGTGTCTTCAATATTTTATAGCTGCAAAGAATTTTGGTTTAGATTTTTCTTAGAAGTCCATCGGAACTGATAACATGTAAATGTGTTTAACCTACACATAATATATCTATCTAAAAATAATACACACATTTGCAGAGAGAATTTGAGAAAGAAGAAGAAGGAGAGAAAGAATGAAAGAATTATCATTAACCATTGTAAATAATGAATAATTTACATATTATATACTTTGTATAGCTCAATGAATGCATACTGGAGGAGAACCAATGCACCATATTGGTGGTATAGAGTGATATTGACACACACTAGCAGTTACGGGAGTGAACTTCCACCTAGTCTAGTCTCTCAGGTAGTTACGAGAGTGAACTGCCACCTAGTTGAGTTAACTAGTCAACTAGTCTTTAGTTAACTGATTGGATAGAGAGTAGTGAGAAGTTAACACAGGGAATCAAGGGTAATGTGTCATTCTGGTGATGATCCCAATTTTTCATGGTGATAAAAACCAATGCAACATCTAAACTCAACTCAACTAGTCAAACTGAAGTGTCAACTGAAAGAGAATATTCTCCCCTAAAATATAGGAGACTGGATAATGACTAATTATGACTAATAAACAAGGGAAAACCTTAGGAGAAATAAATCATAGGTGTGTGTGAAGTAACTCCAATAGGATGGAAGTTGCTCATTTGAAAGAAAAAAAATTGATTGAGAGAATCAAGATGAAGGAGCTCAAGGATATGTACAGTGACACCCTTGATCTGGAAAAAATTTCTGAAAGAAGATCCTATCATTTCCATAAGAAATTTAAGAACCTCTACAAGAAAAACAAAAGATTTCAGTCCCAAAACAGAAATCTCAAGGAGGAATTGCATCATTTTAAGGATGAACTGGCACAGAGGAACTTAAATGTTCTAGTAGAAGTTGTCATTGAAAGAGATGAACCAATAGTTAAGAAGAGTGCACCTGCAATCCAAAGCAATATCCTAGCAAAGGAGAAATATATTTCTATGCCGGAGGGAATTTCTCCTACAAGGAGAAGTGATAGATTGATGAAGTAGTTGGGGGATGAAAGATCCATTTTTGTGGGGGGTATCTTTTTGCAAGTGCAAGGTGATCAAGGAAAATATAAATTTTTCACCTATACAGACATCTAAAGGATCCTAGTCCATCAACTAAGTTTTTTGTGTTTCTTGAAGGATTGGTCCCATCACATAGAAAAAATACAGACATTACATAGTGCCATGCCACTACGGAATAATATACATAGTATGTTCTACAAAACTGCGCTATCTAGAATTCTACAAAATCTCCTAGATAAACTACACAATGGCACTACCGATTCTGCAGAATGCTACAAAATATCCTATCTGAACTTAACAGTGATGCTAACAATTATGCAATACTTTGTCAGCAATGGCGCTACTGAATCTGCAAGACTATATAAGCAATGGCGCTACCAAATCTGCAGGAACATTTGATGGATGACGCTACCAAATATGCATAGCTACATAGGATTGGCAATACGAAATATGAATATTTGTTTTGGAGGAGGCACTATGAAATATGTAGAATTGTTTTGTGAAGGGATCTACAAAAATATCTACCAAATGCGCTACTGAATGGTGTTATGAACTTGACCTTCTAGTCAAACAATTCAGATTCATGACTCCTTCATTGTTGATGAGGTGGAGAGAAGAAAGGGCCACAGGTGGTAGCATGGAGGCAACATATGACCACTGGAGGACACTTGGCACTGAAAAGGAATTCTCCTAAGGAAAGAGACATGTCAATTAATTCTTGTTGGAGTGGTTTCCAACATGGCTCCTTAATTGTAGAAGTTTATTAAAATATGTTAGCACATGTGTTAAAATTTTAGTTGTTTTGAAGGATCCTAGTTTAAGAAGGCCAACTTGAACCTCTATCTATTTCCTTTCCTATTTTGATTATAAATACATCTTCTAAATGATTATACAGGTTTAAATGGTTGATTTGGGATCCCTGATTGTAATTTTTTTTACTAAGTAAATTGTTCTTTGATTATGTGTTGGACTTGAGAGTTTTTTATTAATAGAAGTTAGTTTATCTTTATATCATCTTGTTGCCTCTTATGCTGAAGTACTCAGTATTGGATGGCCCATATGATATTTTATGGTTGTTTTTTGACGAATGTTTGATTATAATACTTCTATGATGTTCTTCAATGTTATTTGACTTTGAATTCAAGAAGTTATTGTGTTTGAGTTTTTCCACCTTGGGTTGCGTGAAGACCTAATGTCAATAGCATACCTTTACACCCCCCTCACTAAGTCTTCCCCCTATTCACTTTTACTCCCATTCACTGACTGAAGCTAATCAAGACCTCATTTGCTTATGCATGCTAGCCTAGATTTCGGATTCAAAACATTATTGTTCTGAGTCTTGTCCATTTGACCTTTAATCACTCATTTAGATTTACACATAATTTGATGGGTACTAGGCTTATCCTCTTTTCAATATGAGGGTGATTCTCAGTTATAACAAGGAGGATAGGCTCTAATTCCTCCATCCTTCTCATATTGTGTCATCTTTGTAAATCCTTCAATCCTATCCAAAGTTGTTCTTAAGGGGGGATGTTAGGACATTTAGACACTTAGGAGTTAGTTAAGATAGATTTGGTATAAAGTGTCATTAGGTAAAATTATTTTTCTTAGTTTGTTTCTTTAGTACGCATTAGTATGCATTTGTAGTTAGGAAATATGATGGTCATGATATATTCCTGACATAGAGTGATCTAACAATTCATATTCTCCTCGATATTAACTAATACATTCATACATGGGTTAACACTCGATTGGTCCATTATCTCTATTTAAATATCACGGAGGGTAATTTGTTGATGATCGATTGTAAGAAACTCTCATGTAAATATCTCTGTAATATTTTTATTTTGCATTAATAAATTGCTCCAAGTGGCTACATTGGTTGGGGCCATGGATATTTCCCCATAGGGGTTTTACCATGTCAAGACATTAGTGTGCTGATATTTTATCTAGTTTTNCACTCTCCCCCCCTACCCTTCCTCTCACTCTCTATCTCTACCACCCTCCCTATTTCCGTCTCTCTCCCTCTCATACACTCTCTCTACCGTCATATTTTTATTCCTCTCCCTCCCTCTCAGTCAGTCTCTCTCTACCCTCCCTCTTTGTCTTCCTCTCTCCCTTATTCACACTCTCAAATAAAATCTCTCTCTACCTATGACGCTCTCATACACACTCTCTCTACCCACCCTCTCTATATTTCTCTCTCTCCCCCTCACACTCTCACACACTCTAGCAAGTTTTGCATTGTTATCAAACAATCTATATTTTCCCAAGACTAAAGGAAATTAGGCATAGATTGACATAACATGGAGGTAACTGTATCACTATCACCCAAATAGGGTACCTCTTTCTCTTTAGGAGGAGGAAAACTTCACTCCAAGGGAGACGTCCTGGGACCTAGTTGGTTGATTAAGGGAAAAAAGATATGGTGAAAATCTACCCCTCTCTTTAGGTCACTCAACAGAAGAAGTCACTTTGGTGAAGTTGAAAGGGACAAGGGAAAATGAAAATGGGTTTCTACCTTCCCTTTACCAATGAAACATCAAACGTTAGTAACTAAAATTATGATCAATGACTTATTAAACAAATTATGTGTTTCCTGAACAAGTTACTATACAATGAAAGTGAGATCATAGTAGCAACAATGTATCTTGAAATGTTCAAGTTATGATGACAAGGAAGAGATACAATAGTCTTTCAAAATTGATAATGGTTTTTCACTCACTTTTCAAGATAAATACAAGTCAATGAATGAACTAAATGGATGTCCAAACATTTATAAAAACATTAATTAATGATGATGACAACAGTAAAACCACTTCATAAAAGTACTATAATAAAGAAATAATACACTACCTCAATATCCAATGATTGTAGTTTTCTTAGTACAAATGCCCAATGGTTTTATGGTTGATTTTAGGGTTTTTAAGGGCTGCAAAAATGGTTGTAACAACAGCTATGACAACGGTAACAAATTCAAAATTTGCACTCTAAAAAGGAAATTGAACATACACTTTAACACTTATTGATAGTACCTTGCCTTATAAAAAAAATTGGATGAATTAGATGGTTAGTAGGCTCATATAAGATGCAAAATGATAGTTGTAGCAATGATTTTGAAAACAACAAATTAGTTGTTAGTATTTCTAGACTAGGTTAGCAAATTAGTAGAGTATGAGGTGAAAGAGTTTGAGTATGAAGTTTTTGTAGGAAAATTCCCCTGTGGACAGGTGAATGTCCTCTTGGATCTTAGACCCCTATGACCAAGACAAAAAAATGATAACATTGAACACTGNCCCTTTCTCTCACTCTCTATCTCTACCACCCTCCCTATTTCCGTCTCTCTCCCTCTCATACACTCTCTCTACCGTCATATTTTTATTCCTCTCCCTCCCTCTCAGTCAGTATCTCTCTACCCTCCCTCTTTGTCTTCCTCTCTCCCCTGTTCACACTCTCAAATAAAATCTCTCTCTACCTATGACACTCTCATACACACTCTCTCTACCCACCCTCTCTATCTTTCTCTCTCTCCCCCTCACACTCTCACACACTCTAGCAAGTTTTGCATTGTTATCAAACAATCTATATTTTCCCAAGACTAAAGGAAATTAGGTGTAGATTGACATAACATGGAGGTAATTGTATCACTGTCACCCAAATAGGGTACCTCTTTCTCTTTAGGAGGAGGAAAACTTCACTCCAAGGGAGACATCCTGGGACCTAGTTGGTTGATTAAGGGAAAAAAGATATGGTGAAAATCTACCCCTCTCTTTAGGTCACTCAACAGAAGAAGTCACTTTGGTGAAGTTGAAAGGGACAAGGGAAAATGAAAATGGGTTTCTACCTTCCCTTTACCAATGAAACATCAAACGTTAGTAACTAAAATTATGATCAATGACTTATTAAACAAATTATGTGTTTCCTGAACAAGTTACTATACAATGAAAGTGAGATCATAGTAGCAACAATGTATCTTGAAATGTTCAAGTTATGATGACAAGGAAGAGATACAATAGTCTTTCAAAATTGATAATGGTTTTTCACTCACTTTTCAAGATAAATACAAGTCAATGAATGAACTAAATGGATGTCCAAACATTTATAAAAACATTAATTAATGATGATGACAACAGTAAAACCACTTCATAAAAGTACTATAATAAAGAAATAATACACTACCTCAATATCCAATGATTGTAGTTTTCTTAGTACAAATGCCCAATGGTTTTATGGTTGATTTTAGGGTTTTTAAGGGCTGCAAAAATGGTTGTAACAACAGCTATGACAACGGTAACAAATTCAAAATTTGCACTCTAAAAAGGAAATTGAACATACACTTTAACACTTATTGATAGTACCTTGCCTTATAAAAAAAATTGGATGAATTAGATGGTTAGTAGGCTCATATAAGATGCAAAATGATAGTTGTAGCAATGATTTTGAAAACAACAAATTAGTTGTTAGTATTTCTAGACTAGGTTAGCAAATTAGTAGAGTATGAGGTGAAAGAGTTTGAGTATGAAGTTTTTGTAGGAAAATTCCCCTGTGGACAGGTGAATGTCCTCTTGGATCTTAGACCCCTATGACCAAGACAAAAAAATGATAACATTGAACACTGACAGTCCTTTAAATGTAGCTAAACTAGTCAAAGTAGCAATTCAAATATGTACATACACAAACACTGCAGAGAATAGATAGAAATAATAACAGTTTGAATACACTCAATATATGTATGTGTGTGTGTGTGTGTGTGTGTGTGTGTGTGTGTGTGTGTGTGTGTGTGTATTTCATGTCCAATAGGAACATAAATATAGTTCTACTATTTCTTTATGTATGAGCACGCGCGCACACACACATATATATAGTTAAATATCTATGTACAACCATTACATTTCAAATAAACAATATTTTCAATATCATTTAACTATGATAATACATAGTAAAACATGATCATACAGTCCCTTAAGAATTGATTTCACTTATGTATACATAGTCAACATATTCCTAACATATAATAGCCATAAATATAACATTGAAAAAGGAATACAAGATGAGATACATATTTGTAACTTGATGTTGGAATACAAATGGAACAACCATGTTCCACCCAACCATAGAACAAAACAACCAAGTTCACTTTCCCTGCTCACCCCYTAGCTTGACCATGAGTCCATAAGGGAAAACTCAATGATCCTCCTTATCTATAGTCATGATCCATAGATCAAAAAAATACTTTACCTCACATTAACAATGCTCATAACAACAAATAATTTCTTTTCTAACACACTAAGCAACGTCTTGCCTCCTCCAAATGTTGTTAAAATATGCATCCTTGTTCCTAGTTCTTTCCTTCCCTCCTTTGGGAAATTAGAAACTTTACAAATACATACTTTTTAGGGGCTTCTAGTGGTCAAATTACACTTCTCTTACTTGTAAAAATCATCCTTGAGGTAACTCCTACCTGTTCTCCACTCATGGAGTCATGGTCAACTATTTTTAACCTAGTTGTTCCATTTTTATTCCATCATTTAATTTATTAAAATTTAGTCTTACACATGTGTCAAAATAAAAGAGGATAGTTGGGAAAGTCAAATATTTTCCCAACAGTCATCAAAAATTAATTACAACAATCAAAATTCCAAATTCGGATTTTCCATAAATCCGGAATAATTTCCAAATTCGAATTTTCCAAAAATGAAAGTTTATATCAAATTTCACTTAAAATTTAATATTCTAAATTTTGAGGATATTGCATCATCTCCCCTTTAAGTACAACACTATCCTTAGTGTTCATTCCTCTCTCAGAATAGGGTTGGATAATATTTCATCAAATCTTCTTCCAATTCCCAAGTGGCCTCCTCAGGGCTAAAGTGCTTCCACTGCAATTTTACTTGGGAAATGGCTCTGTTCCATAGTATTGTTTCTTTCCTGTACTGAATGTGTAGAGGTTCCTCTTGGAAATTGCCTTCTTGTGCCACCTGCACCATGTTATAATAAATGATGTGAGTAGGATCATGAATATACCTTTTTAATAAGGAAACATGAAAAATATTATGAACTTTTAAGTTTGCAGGAAGTGCTAGTTGATACGCCATGGGTCCGATTTGAGTTAAAATATTGAAGGGGTGAAAAAAACTAGGTGCGAACTTTGAAAAATTTCCTACCTTTAGATATCTCCTCCTTTATTTGAATTTCATATACACGTGGTCCCCAATTTGAAATTCATGATGTCTCCTTTTTAATTTTGCATAGCTTCTCTGTTGGTTTTGGGCCTCCTTTAAATTTCGTTGTATCCTTTTAACCATTTTCTCCATTTCCTCGAGCATTTCAAGTCCCATCATAATCCTGTCAACTGGATTATCCCAGTTAATCAGGGTTGTGCATTTCCTCATGTATATTTCTTCGAAGGGACTCATCTTGGACGATTTCTGATACCCATTATTGTAGGTAAATTCAACTAAGTTTATGTACTCCTCCCACTTAGGTGGTTTCGTTCTTACGTGCATTCGTAACATGTCTTCCAAAATATGATTTTTCCGTTCCGTTTTCCCATCCATTTGTGGATGGTAGCTTGTGATGAAATTCAGGTTAGTATCCAATCCTGAAAACAACTATTTCAATAACGTTGATGTAAATTTGACATCTCTATCAAAGATCATTTTCTTAGGAATTCCATGCAATCTAAATATTTCTTTCATAAAAATTTCAGCAATATTAATTTCTTTATAAGTAGATTTCACAGGTATAAAATGTACATATTTTCTAAGTTTATCGATTGCTACCATAATCGTGTCATTTTTCTTTTGAGTCTTAGGAAAACCTATGATGAAGTCCAATGAGATAATCTCCCACTTCCATTCTGGTATAGGTAGAGGTTGTAGCAGACTGGCTAAATGTTGATGTTCAGCCTTTACCTGTTGACAATATAAGCATTTAGATAAATGTTTAGCTATTTCACTCTTCATGTTAGGCCAATAAAACAATTTTCTTAAGGTTTTTATCATTTTATGGTATCCTAGATGACCAAAATATGACCTTTTGTACAATTCATCAAGAATTGTTGATTTTAAATCAGTAGAATTAGGTACATACAAYTCATATCTRTTTTGTTCAGTTTTTTTTGTATTTTCTTGTAATTTKGTTGCTATTTTGATGTACTTTTCGTCATTACTGCTTGCATATTTTATTCTTTATTCAATGTCATTTTMTTCTTTGCTAACACTTGTCTCATAAAGTTTGYCAGTCCTCYGACTTAGAGAATCTGCAACTTTGTTTTCTTTACCTTTGATGTGTCATACATAGAAATCAAATTCAMTTAAAAAGGCTAGCCATCTCGCTTTCCTTGCATTGAGATTTGGTTGACTGAATAAAAAATTTATACCATTGTTGTCGGTTAGTAGAAGAAACCTTGTCCCCATTAAATAATATCASCAMATTTTCAGAGCATGAATTATGGCTGTTAATTCCAAATCATGTGTAATGTAATTCCATTCAYGTTCTTTCAGTTTRCATGATTTGTAACAKATGRCATGTCCATMTTGTGTTAGGACACCTCCCAAGCCTACATTGCTTGCATCCATGCAAACTGTAAAATATTTATCARGATCCACTACCCTTAAGATATGTGTTGTAGTTAACAATCTTTTTAATTTATCAAGGTTGTCCTGACACTTTTGTGACCAAGTAAATCTTATTCCCTTTTTCTATAGGGATGTAATTGGATACACGATCTTAGAAAATCCTTCAATAAATCTTCGATAATAACTGACAATTCCTATGAATGATCTGATGTCTGCTACATCCTTAGGGATATGCCATTCTATAATGGATTTGATCTTTTCTGGAACAACTGCAATAACATATTCATATATCATGTGTCCTAGGTACTATATCTTTCTTTGGTAGAAGTCGCACTTATCAAAATTTGCATACAACTTATGTTTCCTTAAGGTATGAAATACTATTTCCAGATGTTCTTCATGTTCTTCTTCCATTTTTGAGTAAACTAAACTATCATCGATAAAAACAAACACAAATTTATCCAAATATTGACTGAATATACTATTCATCAAACACATAAAGGTTGTTGGTGCATTATTAAGACCAAGAGGAATTACGAAAAACTCATAGTGTCTGTAACATGTTCTAAATGTTGTTTTATTTATATCTTCATCTTTTATTTCAACTTGGTGATAACCAAACCTTAAATCTAACTTAGAGAAGATCCTTACTCCTCCAACTTGGTCAAACAGGTCGTTAATTCTGGGTAAAGGATACTTATTCTTGATCGTCATCTTATTTAGTTGTCGATAGTCAATGTACATTATTAGGATCCCATCTTTCTTTTTAACGAAGAGAACCAGTGTTCCCCAAGGTGAGACACTTAGTTTGTGTTATAACCCTAAATTGCTCCATACATGCATACTTGACATTTGTGTTGCAGCATATCCCTAACTTACATTAGTTTATACCTAGCTTAAACTCCTAGATATTGGTTAATACATTCATTTACACTTTATTTCACCTAATTTGGCCACATAGAGAAGAAGGGAACCTCATCCCTAGATTTTAGGAAAAACTGCTAATTTTAGATCAAGACTCAACTCTCGGTTCTTGATTTTCTTGATTTTTCTTGATTTATTCTTGATTTATCCTTGATTTATTCCAACTCCCCCATGAAAAAATCATCGATTATTGGGGAATTCACACCTCCTCTTTGAGTGAAATATTTATTCCTTAATTAATGATTTTTTCCATTACTATTATTAGTAACTACTATTTCGAGTTAGTTAAGTGAGTTGGAACTGCCTCTCTTGTCAGTTAAGTGAGATTAAGTGAGATAATGTGCATCACTTGAATCTTTTGGAAATTAATGAGTGTGTGAAATGTATATTTAGTGTTCTAGGCCGAGCTATGTGGTCTCCCTTAGCTTATGACACCTATTTTAGCTATTTCTAGCTTTTTTTGACTAGAATTTAGATGTTGGAAATTCTATATATTCACCTCCTCTCTTCTTTTTTGAGCATGGTTTCTCATGTATAATATTTTTTTATTAATATAATTCTCTTATTTATGGAGAAAAAAATTTCTCTCATCTCTTGAATATAAGCAAATTGTTTGTGTTCAATTCAACTAGAATTCTAGATCTATCAGGGTTTCTACATGGAATTCTACATGGTATTAGAGCTAGATTGAATCTAGTGGATTGTACATGGTTTTATTTGCAGGTATAGATCATCAGGAGGTGAATAAATATTAAATGGATCATCTCTCTAATCCCACAAAACTCATTCTAAATCCTTTCAATTACTACGAATGGAAGACA
>JZKD02S1802081.1:30081-68805 GCA_000966675.3 Picea glauca
GAAATGAAACAACCGAGAGACCAACAAGCCAGGAACTTCATCATGTGGGTGATGCCAAATAGAAACTGAAGAATCAAGTTACCTATAATTATAGGACCCCAACATTGCTGAAAGCGCCAATAGTTAGGACTTGTTGGTGTGCTCTTGGAGCTTGACCCTGGGTCTTCCCCTGTACCAACAAATTGTTTCATTTTCAGGACCAGAATATTCTTGAGGGAATGTCCAGGTAGTTTCCATTGAAGACAGATATTTAGAAGTGGATAGAAGATCAAGAAAGGGACTTCGTTGAAGCCTAGAAAAAGAACCCTAATCTTAGTATAGAGGATTGGTTGGGAATATATATCTTTACTTATATACATGAGATTTTCTTTGGAGGAATCCATCAGGAGATATATGAGTGGCTATCAAGGTTAGTAGATACCCAGTTTGAGATCAGATCTAGAACCCCTCTGGTTTGGATGTCAACGCTGATCAAGAAGATCAAGAGAGTTGATAATGTTGTGTAAAGAGTAGTAGATCACTGTTTTGATAACACCATTGGAGGGTACATCACTGAGTTTGTTGTTGATAGAGTAGACTCATATATCCAAGCCAAGATGCACTTCTTTAAGGGACCCAGAGGAAAATGTTTACACTTTTTAAAGTTGAAGATCAAGATGCTATTGCATGAGAAGAACATCTTAAAGGTACAATAGTTGGTTGGATTGGAAAAGGATAATGTTCAATAACTCAAACAGTGACAATGACACAGAGGCTAGACATATGCACAGTGGGAGAGTGTTTAGATAAGTTCCTCTTGCGAACCTATTTAAGTAGAAATATGGGGATGAGGGTTTCTACAGTGGAGAAGAGACAGATCTGATAGTCGAAGAGAATTCAAAATCCTCTAAGGTAGAGGAAGGGAAAGATGAAGAACCTCGCGGGGAAGAGACTGAAACTTCAGGAACCGCGTCGATTGTTGAAGTAAGTACTATTATTCATCATGTTATTTCAGCAACATTAAGCAATCAGAGTAATCAGAGTCACCAGAGAACTCAAAGAATGATCACTAGAAGTACACCACATATTCAGTCAGGAAACCTAGGAATATCTATGGTAGATGAGATGAGGTTACCCACCTTCAGAGGAGATGGATCTGAATATCCTGATCAACATTGGTTTCTATGTGAAGTTGTGTGGAGTATTAAAAATATCATTTATGAGGTTGTTAAATGAGCTCAGTTTAGTACTAACCCGAGAGATCGCACGTTGAGATGGTACATGAAATTTGTCCAAGGAGCTGCACCTAAACTGCTTAATGTCATTAAGACTGCGATAATTTCCAAATTCAAGAAATCTAAGTCAGAGTCGCAGTGCATTACAAAACTAAAATAAATCAAGAAGAGAATAGTTGAACTTGTGTGGGAGTTTGATCAGAGATTTAAGACCTTCACGGGCCATTTGAGTTTTCATATCCTAGGAAAATAGAAAAAGAAGTGGTTCATTGATGCCCTCTTACCACACATCAGAGTTCCTTTGATCCAATGGAATATTTCTTCACAATCGGATGCATCAGAGATCACCATGAAGTTATAATCATCCCCTATGGGAGAATCCAACTCAGGTATGAGTCAAAACTTGAGTCAGTTAACTAGTTTATCTCTGTAGGTCAAAGATATGAAGAAAGATAAGGGAAAAGATCAAATAGAAGATATCTGGTGCATTAGATGCAAATCAAAAGGCCATGACAAGGAGAGTTGTCCCCTATTTCATGAGTATTTGGGATCTGGAGCCATGAGTCCTTTAAATAAACTTACCTTACCATGGTGTGAGGTATGTAGAAATAGACATCGCCCTGGTGAATGCTACTACATGCAAAAATATGTTCAGACACCGACAAACGTGTATTTCATGTTATATAAGTCGGTGGGGCATGATGATATGGATTGTAGGGCCTATGACCTCATGCATGAAAGGTCAAGGGATATATACAAAAATCAAGGCGAAGTACAACAAGAAGGAAACACTATGCAGTATAATTCTCCAAGAAGAGGAAACTTCAACCCTCGTGGTGGATTCATAGGAAGAAGATGAGGAGGAGGTAGGGTTCGAGGTAGGGGCCAAATAATCTGTTATAGCTACGTGTATCCATGACACTTAGCAAGGGACTTCCAGAACCCTTGTACCACTTTCATCTAGTGCATCTCATTCGAACATGTTATCGAAGATTGTTCTATGATGCTAGCCAAACTTCAGGAGAGATGAGGACCTCAACAGAACCTACAAGTGAAACCGATATATGCTAAACCTCACAAAGAGGACCCTAGAGTTATTTTTATCATTAGAGGAGGCATTGTTACAAGAGAAGACAGATTGACCCAAGGAAATACTACAAAAGAATCAGGAGTCAGGAAAGATGCAGAGAAGACATGAGTTTTTGATGTAAAGAAATAAAATAAAAATTAAGGAGGCAAGAAAAGAATTTGGGAAAGACCAAGTTTCTTCATCGAAGACATGACTAGAAGTAAGATAATGTGGAATGCCTCTGTCATTTGATCATTCTACTCTGCCAGGAGAAAGAAAAGAGGTAATCAAGCTCATGGAATTATTATATACTTGTATTAAGGTGATTCAGGATGAAAGAGTTGTACAAGAGCTACAAAATTTAATCAGACACTACGAGATAGGAAAGATAGATTCCTTTTTGAATAGAGCAGTACACCAAGTATCAAAAAAGAGAATGACAAATAAGGAACTACACCTGAATGCTCAAATTGGAGAGTATGACATCGACTATGTGGTCCTACACTTAGGGTCAGAGGTCAATGTCATGACAAAGAAGACCTGGGCACTAATGGGAAAACCTAAGTTCATCTATTCCCCTATCAGGATTAGGATGGATAATCAACAAGTTGTAATCCCCTTTGGAATATTGGAACATTTCCCTGTGGACATCGATGGATTAAGGATGTTTGCAGACTTCAAGGTGATTGAGACAGTTGATGATAGTTATCCTTACCCTGCATTGTTAGGAATTGATTGGGATTTCAATAATTCCACTATGGTTGATTTAAAGAAAAGAAGAATGGAATTTGAAGGAGATGGACTTAGGGTCATTGCACCTTTGGATCCCGATGAAGGTCATAGATACACAAAACCCATTAGAGAAGAAGATTGTGCATATGAACTAGAAAACATATACAAATTAACAGCCAAACAATAGGATTGCATTCATTCTACGACAGTTGGGAACCTAAGATGGCGAAGTGACAATGCATGTTCATCAGAATCATAAGAATCACTGGACAAATGGTAGAACAAAATGTATGAAGTATTTACAAGGATATGTGCTAGATTAACCCTAGAATTTCCTTGGATCGGCACAACAGTAAGTAACTTTCCTACCTTTGATGGTTTGAATCATTTAGAAGAATTCTTCTTGGAATTTGAAGAATTTGTACCAACACAAAAAAAGATTTTTGGCAATGGATGAGGCATTGAAAGAAACCCGAGAAAGATGGTTGGGGACACACAAAAACAACATTATAAACTGGGTATAATGTCGCACTTTGATGACAATGTGGTTTTCAGAGAAAGTAGAAGGCTACGAAGCTAGGTACACAGGTCGAAGTTGTCTGAAGCACCATGTGTGAAGTTGTGAGGAAGCTTGGAGCAACATTCCTCAAGAGCAGTGGGTGCACAAATTCATCAACACACTGGGCACAACCCCTATCAAATGGTGTCTTCAAGCAGAATTCCACCTCATCACTACATATTGGGAAGTTATGACCCAAAAATACCTTTTTGTTTGAAATCCAATATCCTACAGTGGATCAAGCGTTACAGATTGTAAGACATAAAGTATTTGAGGAGGCACATAGACACCCATTGGAACAAGAAGAGAACGAATGGATTGCGCCTCTCCAGAAAATGCAAGGTTGTTACAATATCAATGTTGATGAAGACGATGATCCTAGGATGGTGAACATCACCAAAACAGAAGGACAAAGAGATAGAGAAGGACCAGGAATTGAGCTACCTTTCATTGGACAACCAATTAAAATAAAAAAAATTCAATATTGAAATAGATAAAACACTGAACCTTGCAAATGTTGGAGATTATTGGGATGCTTCCACTATTGACAAGATCACAGAATTACTGCATGAATATCAGGCTTTGTTTCCAACCAAGTTCACCAATATGAAGGGCATTAAAGGGCCCATGGGAGAGATGAGGATCCCTTTGAAACCAAATGCAAGGCTATTTAAATAGAGACCCTACATATTGAACCCTAAATATAAGGAGAAAGTGAAGATTGAACTTGATAGAATGTTGGAGGCAAGAATCATAGAACCTATTGAAGAGTCAGAATGGATTATCCCTAAGGTGGTGCAGGATAAAAAGACCAGAGAGATCGAGATATGCATATATCTCAGGAAGATGAATGATGTATGTTTGTCTGACCCATTCCCTACACCATTTACTGATGAAGTGTTAGACAATGTAGGAGGATAGGAGGTATATTCTTTTACAGATGGATTTTCAGAATACCATCAGATCCAGATTGCC
This sequence comes from Picea glauca, assembly GCA_000966675.3. NCBI lineage: Eukaryota > Viridiplantae > Streptophyta > Pinopsida > Pinales > Pinaceae > Picea > Picea glauca. Next base: position 34,631 of record JZKD02S1802081.1, read on the forward strand.
AAGGAAGATCGCCATAAGACCACACTTGCAACAAAATGGGGATCCTACCAGTATATAGTGATGCCATTTGGATTGAAGAATGCCCCAACCATATTTTCCAGGGCAGTGGTCGAAGCGTTCAAGGATTTCTCACATAAATCTTTGGAAGCATATTTTGATGATTGGACTGTTTTTAGCTTATTACAAAATCATATTGAATGTTTAAGACTAATGTTGGATAAGTGTAGGAAGTGTCAGATTGCCTTGAAACTGAAGAAGTGCATATTCTTCTCACCCTTTGGAGTGTTTTTAGGTCATATTGTGTGTAAGCAAGCACTGCTGGTAGACCCATCTAATATTTCTATTATAGTTGATCTGTCCCCTGCTACTTCATTCAAACAACTGCACACTTTGCTGGGACACATTGGATACTACATGAAGTTCATTAAAGGTTATGCAGAGATCACAACACCCATGGAAAAGATTTTGAAAAGAGACTATCAATTTCATTAGACATAAGCATGACAATAGAGCTTCGACACACTAAAACAAAAAATGGTTACTGATCCTATTTTGATTTTCCCAGATTGGAGCAAGGAATTTCATGTGCATGTCGATGCATATTCTATTGCACTAGGAGTTGTGTTAGCACAACTAAGAGCTCAAGAAATTGAACACCCATTAGCCTTTGCTAGTAGGAAGCTATCAACAACTGAGATTAATTACACCACGAGAAGGGTTGGCCATGGTGTATGCACTGCAGAATTTTTGCCACTACTTGTTAGGAGGACACTTTAGAATGTTTACTAGTCACTCTGCGTTGAAATACCTAGTCAACAAGCCAGTGTTGGTGGGGATAATATGCATATGGCTTCTTCTATTTCAGGAATATGATTTTGAGATTGTGGTTAGGCCAGGAAAAATGAGCACAAGCCCTGACCCATTGTCAAGGTTGGAACATGGAGAAGAACCTACTAGTTTGGAGGATACATTATCGGATGCATAATTGTTGTCCATTAGAAATATTGATGATCAATTCATGGAGATAGTACAATTCCTATCAATAGGAATGACAGCTAGTGAATATACAATCACCTGGAAGAAACAGTTGGTAGTGCATGTTGCATACTTTTCACTTATAGTTGTACAGTTATACAAGATGGGACCTAATGAGATATTGAGGAGGTGTGTTATGGAGGCAAAGAAACCATTTATTCTCATAGAAGCTCATGAAGGAATTATAGGAGGATAGTACGCAGGAAAATAAACAACACCGAAGGTTCTCAGAGTTGGCCTCTGGTGGAATACCTTATACAAAGATACTAAGGACTATTATAGAGCCTGTGATGTATGCCAAAAAGCTGGGAAATCATCCAAAAGAGATGAAATTCCTTTAACACCGTAGCTGAACCTACAAGCATTTGAGAAATGGGTCATTGACTTCGTGGTACCTATAAACCCAACAGACAAGCACACAGGATCCAGATACATATTCATTACGACAAAGTACTTGACCAAATGGGTTGAAGCAAGAGCAGTTAGAGATTGTAGTGCAACTATAGTTGTGTGATTCATATTTGATGACATCATAACCAGGTTTGGATGCCCGAAAATAATTATGAGTGATCAAGTCACACATTTTATTAATTATACCATTGAATCCTTGAATGACGAATTCAGACTCCATCATAAGAAGAGCACACCCTACCACCCACAGGAGAATCAGACAGTTGAATCATTCAATAAGATCTTGGAGACAACACTAACGAATATTTGCAGTGTGAACAAGGATGGTTAGGATTTAAGAGTACCAATAGTACTATGGGCCTATAGAACCACTTGCAATAAGATAACAATGCAGACCCCCTTTAAGTTAGTTTATGGTCTCGAAGCAGTTGTCCCAATGGAATATTAGGTCCCAACCTTAAGAATCACAACCTTGACAGATATGGACGACATTGGCATTGTTCAAGAGAGGCTAGTGTAGTTGGTCGAACTAGAAGAAGATAGATTTATTTCAGGATTCCATCAGCACGTATAGAAGGAAAGAGAAAAGGCCTACCATGAAAGACACATCAAGAAGAAGGAATTTGAGCAAGGTGATTTGGTACTGATATACAATAGAAAATTCATGAAGCATCCAGAAAATTTTAGAACACATTGGTTGGGGCCATATGAGGTTGTCTATGTCACAGAAGGAGGATATCCATAGTTGAAGACCTTGAATGGAGAATGGAAGGAAGGTTTGGTGAATGGGAGTCAGTTGAAACTGTACTATGACAACCAACTACCTCACATCTTTCACTAAAATCATTAGGAAAAGGATCTAGGTACCAGGTGCAGTTGAAACTGGGTACCAGTCACAAGACAAACAATCTACACACAGTGGGGAAGGAAAGAGTGGAAAGCATGGGTTTCTTTGCGTAGCATAAAGAAAAAGAAAATCGGAAGGGTCAGATATGAAGTGCCTCGGGCCGAGTCATAGGTGAGTGTTGGGGGCCTGTTGGCCCTTGGGTATGGAGGTAAGCGAAGAGTAAAGTAGAAAAGACAAAATGTGAATTGCACGAAAGACACAGTGACTGATACTAGGTTGAAGTGAGAATAAGAGAAGAAAAGATAGAGCGAAGTAAGAGAAAGAAATTCATGGGACAAGGATATCAAGGATGAAAGATCAGTAAGGAAGAAGGGTTGTGGACAACTCAACAAGTAGAAAAATCCACTATTGGATTCTTTGGAGCACCACGCGAGAAGGAAGGAAAGACAGGTTGGTGAAGCCTTGAAAATGTGGGTCAAGTTGACCTAGGGTCTTAGACACCTAGGGTTTTGACACTTAGGTTTTGGCCTAAGTCTATCAATGAACTATTGTAATGTATAAATAAAGGCCAAGAGGACCAGGGATGGTTTGTTGTCATTTTTTTCTTGTTATTGGTAGTTCAAAGTTCGTTATTATTGTGAGTGACTCTTGGAGTCAGAGAGAGAGAAGCATCGAGGAGTGGGGGAAGCCTGTTTTGTAAGATCTTCAGCTAGGTGCGAAGATCACATTGCAGTTGGGTGCGCAGGAAGGGAAGACAAAGAGAAAGAGAGAATATCTACTAGCTAAGAGTGAAAATAAGAACTGTATGCTTTCATATTAATATAATATAAAGCATAGTTTTTTGGATGTATCCCTAGGGAGAGGGTGAACCATGTACATATTTGGGTTGTGTGTGATTGATGTTGTGTTCTCTTGTTTATGGATATACTGTTATTGCATTATTGTGTTAGATCTCATAGATAGTTGTACGAAGTAGGTCTAAGATGGTAATTGATATATGGATGTTGTGTTGTTATTTTATCAGATCCACTTTGTATTCCCTTGGTTTTAGACATTTGTTTCCTGTAACCCCCCATAGCTACTTCAGGTGAGATTTCATCTGCCTCGCAGGTGTTGTCGAAAGGGCTAGTAGTTAGGGCTTGTTCGTGTGCTCTTGGAGATGAACCATGGGTCTACCTCTGTCCAAACAAGGAATCATTTAGGATCATGCATTTAAACCACCTCTCACTAGTATTAGGAATCCCAGTGGCTATTGCAGTAGAGGCTTCAGATACCTCAAACTCAAGGTTTCCCACATTAGTCTTAATGCCATCAAAGTGTAATGCAAACTGCCTTGCTACTTCAGGGTGTCCCCTCTACATGTTTTTGAAAAAAGAGATGCATCCAACCCTTTGGAAAACCTCCTTGACAATTGGCTCAACATCAAACAAGTGCATGTCAGAGGGTTCAGTCCTTACCACTCTCCCTCCCTTATGATAATTATTCCTTTGAGGTGTCTCCATGGATATAAACATGGGATCAAAGGTTGTGATGTAGTGAGGGGTAAAAGAAGAAAACAGATGGAGATAAAATGAGAAATTATAGTTACTAATGGTTTCTCTCTCTCAAGGATTTTCCTCCAACTCACCTTGAATTAAAAATAGATTGATTGGATGGCCTTTCTTTAAAATTGAGAGAAAGAAATTATAAGTTAAGGAAGGCAGGGATGCACTGTTCAGTTTTATATCACCACACCATGGTCATAAAATATTTGGAATGGTAGCAACTTCTTCCAATCATTTCCAACGCATGGGTCTTTGAATACAAAAGATATCACTGACCTATCCAAGTAAAACACATCACATGAAACATGGGATATGTAACATATTTTTAGCAATGACTTTCTATAGCACAATGTGCACACAAGGGCCAAGTGACTGAATGGGTACTCAATATTCAGAAGAAAAATGACTTGACCTCTAGAAAGGTGAAATCCGGGTGAAAAATGGTTGTAAAGTATGTGAAAAAAGAGCTACAAGTGAAAATGGATGAGAGAGGATGCAATCTGCAGCATTGGGTGCTACCAAAATCCAAGGAAGGGGTATCTCAATACCTTTCCATGCAATTTAGAGGACTCACGGAATACCTAGAGATGGTGATTGATAATGGAGGATCTAAAACAATCTAGGTAACTACTACATCCACCTTGGCCTCCTATTTATCTTTGATAGTCGATCTCATAGCACAATCTGTAGCTGGTCTGAAGTAGTTCTTTCAACAATGTCAAGCTTGGGAGAAAAATTCAAATGCTTAAATAGTTAGCAATGTCAGAAATGAGAAAATCTCAATATTCTCTTTTAATGAACAAGGGATCTGAAAAAGAGAGAAATCATGACCTTTGTTGATTATGAAAAACTTTGGAAAATATCAAAGGACAAAGGTGTGCTACGAAACCTCCTAGTGAGTTGGCAGTGACTTTTTTCAAAAAATTGATTTGACACCCCTTTAATGGACATAGGGACATCATGGAAAGGATACAGAGTATGAGTGGATGGAGTGATGTGTCAAGCCATTAATATCATGGGATCGATTATGCTTGATGTCAATTTAGAAGTTCAGTCAAAGACATAAACCATAGAATGAACCTAGGCTTAAAATCTATGTGTGGGCCAAAAGTGAGTCAAAACCTAAGTCTTTATTAACCTAAGAAAATAACACAAAGAAAAATAAAGAAAACCTAAACTCTAAAGGATAAAAAAAAAAATTAAACCTAAGGGATAAAAGACGCAAGTAAATTTCATGTGATAACATTGGCTCCACAGGGGATGACATTCTCCCTGTGAGCTACCAAGAACAAGTAGTTTCAGTGCCTTATCCTAGGTCTATGGGGTCACTTATTCAATCAGAAATAAAACAAAATGATATTTACAATGAAATGGAAAGCCACTCATGGCTGAAGAAACTTAATTTTTTCAGAAAGCGCCCATTGACAGGGCTACCAAAAACTTCAGAATCCTCCAAATTCTGCAACTTATAAGTGTTATTTGAAAACACCTCGAAAATTTTGAAGGGAATAATCCATAAGGCTTCAAATTTACCATGTTTTATTTGTCCTTCCTCGGTGCATCCCACTTGAGAACTAGATCTCCTAGATGGAAATATTCTTTTCTTACCTTCTTGTCAAAGGCTTGCTTGATCTTTTGTTGACGGTCTTGTGCTTTGTCTTGTAGCTTCTCGCTTGTTTGCTACGCTTCTACTAGATGTTGTATCCTTTTGACCATATCATCAAGATCGCCTTGGTAGTCCTGGAAGAATTTTTCCATGGGCAATGGAAGGTGAGTAGGAAATATAGCCTCAAAACCATACACCATTTGAAAAGGAGAGACACCAAGTGATCTCTTTGTTGCAACTCTATCAGCCCACAAAGCAAATTTCAGCTTCGATTCCCATGCTTTCTTGTTGTCTTCTAACAATATCTTGATGATATTTATAAGGCTCTTGGTAGAGGATTGTTCCAATCCATTTCCTTGAGGACAGTAAGGAGTAGAATGAACCAATGTAATCCCATAATATTCACAAAACTTGATGAATGGTTCATCCTTGAAAGATGCAGCATTATCAGTAACAATTTTTCTTGGACAGCCAAATATTGACATGATATCCTCTCGAAAAATAATGATTACCTTTTGGGAAGCATTCCTTGTAGGGATAGATTCTATCCACTTGGTGAAGCAATCAATGGTAATCAAAATCCACCTATGATGAACAATTGAAGCAGGATGGATTTCCCCAATGAAGTCTAGGCCCCATTGTTGAAAAGGTCCTGAAGCTACCATAGGCTTCAATGGAAAATATTTTAGTTGCTTCTTTCCATAAAATTTTTGGCACTTGACACAAGATCTAATATTTTCACAAATGTTAGTAAAAAGGCTAGGCCAAAAATACCCAGCTCTGAGGATTTTATAGCTTGTGGTTCTACATTAGTGATGGCCCCCACATAAACTATCATGAAAATCAGACATAACCTTTTGGGTCTCATGTGGATCAAGACATTTCAAAAGAACTCCTAGAGGATCTTTCTAATACAAAACTTGATCAATAAGACAATATCTTATTTCTTTAATTTTCAAAACTCTTACCTTGTTCCTTTCCAAACCATCAGGAGGTTGCAACTTCTGTAGAAAATATATGATATCCTTATAGCAAGTGCATCCTTCTAACATGGGACTAACATGAGAATATTTATCCGTCAAGTCAGTTCGTTGATTTTATGAGTTAATGTTTATGAAATTGACTCCCGAAGATTTGCAATTTGATTCAACCAACAACATAGTTAAACCTTGGCCTTTAACCGACTTAGTGGGCATTATTTCAAGGTCAAATTCTAGAATTTTGGCAATCCATTTGCTTCTCCTAACATCTATGTCAGGCTGGATAAGTATCTCTTTCGCTGAGGCTGAAGGGACATATGAAAAAACTTTTGAATGAAGAACATATACTCTGAAAGACTTGAAAGATTTGACCAACAAATAATCCTACTTTTCCATGATATCATATTTAATTTCTGCATCCCTCAATGCCCTACTGAAAAAGGAAATAGGATGCTCTAACCCTTTTGCATTGTTGTGCAATAAAACAACAATTGATGTGTCAAATGAAGAAAAAGAAAACATTATAAAATCCTTGGAGTAGTCAGGGCTGATATTCATTCAAATCCTTTTTAATTTGATCAAAATAATATTGAGACTCAATATTCCATTTGACCTCATTTTATTTCCTAAACATGGCTCTAATTTACTTTACCAGTTCATCAAAATTTGAAATGAACCTTCTTAAAAAATTGATTTTCCCCAAGAAAGACTGAAATTCTTTCTTGTATCTAGGGAGAGGTAAGGTTTGGATTACTTCTACTCTTCTTGAATAAATTCTTACCCCTTCAGCTGATACATTGTGCCCCAACAAATTTCCCTCCTTCATAGAAAACATCGACTTTTTAAGATTGAGAGAGAGACCAAACCTTCTGCATTTCAAGAAAATATTTTTCAAACGAAGATAATGTTCTTTATCAAATTGTGAGAACATTGTGATGTCATCTAAATAGATGACTACAATTTTTTCCTTCTCCCTAATAAAGGCAATGTCCATGTCTCGGTGAAAGCTCGCTCCTTCATTCATTAATCCAAAGGGAATTTTAGCATACATGAATTTTCCCCAAGGATTAGTGAAGGTTGTCTTCTCTCTATCTTCAGAGAAAACAAAGATCTGATTTTAGCCACAAAATCCATCAATCATAGACACCCTAGATGAACATGTCACCCTTTGCAATATGTGCTCCATATTTGGTAAGGGGTAATTATCTTTCTTGGACCTTCTATTCAAATTCCTAAAATCGACGGAAAGTATTATTTCCCCATTTTTATTTCTCACTCGGACCAAGTTAGCCACCCATTAAGAGTATCTCAAAGCAATGATAACATTGGCATCCAAAATATTTTTTACTTATTTTTCATTAATAGGCAGCAACATAGGATTTATTTGTCTAAGTTTCTTCCTGAATGGCTTGGTATCCTCTTTCAAAGGTATCTTATGTTCAATTATTCTTGTGTCATATGTTCTCAAATCTTCATATTTCTAGGAAAACACATCAGAAAAATATTTTAAGAGCTTAACATATTTATCCCTTTGCTCTTTTGACAAGCTTCTAGACAACTTAACATACTTTGGATCTTCCTCAGTACCTAGATTGCATTCATACACATCAACATTTTATGTTGAACCCTTGACCTTCACAACAACACCATTTCTATCAAACAATCTCTCCAAAGGAACTAGTCCTTTTGGAGTATGGTTACTAGGCAACTGAACAATATCATGGTCAACAATTTTATTCAGAAAAACATCAACATGAGGGTTTTTTTCAGTGTCATGATCTTGGTCAATATGTAAGGCATAAAATTCATCCATAGTCTCAAGAAATCTTTGTATCTCAAGATCATCCTCAAAAACCTTCCAATGTTTGACTTTGTCGGGTATAGAGGGTTTATATTTCACTTCCATGTCATATTTGAGTTTAGGGGGTAAAGGAATCTTGAAATTACTTGTTGAAACAACCAAGGAATGTTTCATAGTATTATACTCTCTTGTAACAAATGAGATATTAAAATGTAGGAAGAACTATCAACAAGATCCCAAACTTCATTTATGTAAGTCCTTAACCTAGGGTGTTTATCTTGATACATATTTTTTATTTGATGGAAAATTAATTCAACATCTCCAAACATTTCTAGCTCTTCAATCCTCATGTATTTAGCATCCCTCAAACCCAAAACAAGATTCTCATATTCTGCCACATTGTTTGTAGTTTCAAATTCAAGTTTGTGGGATAAAGAAATGATCTCTTGAGTATGGGAAATAAAAACAACCCCAACACCAACACCTTCTTTAGAAGAATCCCCATAAACAAAATCTTCCAAACAAAGGTATTAGGAAGAGAGACTTTAAAATAGGTAATGGAATGTTTTCTGATTTCAATAGGAGGTTAAGGAGCATTAGTGACCTACAATATATTGGATCCTAAATCAGTATCAAGTGAAAACATAGGATGGTTGGTGGGATTTTCTTCATCACTGATGATGTAAGCTAATTGAGCCTCCCTGTAAAGACTTCTATGTTCTCCCCCAAACACAGGAATGGTGGAATATGTAAGGTCCATCTCCAAGGTCCCCCCTATCTTTTTTATCCAAGATCTTGACAAGCGCATACCAAACTTAGGGGGGACATCAACCACCAAAATATCCATGACCACATTTTTCATGGGAAACTGAAACAAGGTCACAACTAGATCTTTGATAACCCCAAGACACTTCACTTTACTAGATTCAAAAGTGTATAAGTCATGGTATGTTTTTGTAATTTCCAACCCAAGCTCATCCATGACTGTTTTTGGCATGAGATTGTGAGATGCCCCTCAGTCCATCAAGTAATTGTGCAACACTTTATCATGAATTTTCAATGATGTATATAAAGGAGGGGATGAATCATCTCTATCTTCTATCAAAGGTCCAAGATAAAAATTGGTTTTTCATCTTGAAGGTTATCTAAATCTGTGGAATTAGAAGAAAACTCAAGCTACAACATTTTACATAGGTATCTTTTAAATTCATCATTCTTAATCATCTCCAAAAAATGTAAAGGGATATTTATCTTTTGGATTTAATTTTCAAAGATAAAGGAGGATGGCGATTTCATAATTTATTTAACTTCTGGGGTAGGGATATTAACCAATGTTTAAGGGATTTTCACATATTTTCCTTTGTTGCTAGTTGTCACAACCTTATTAGAATTTTCTTCTTTAGTGGGCTGATCAGAAGTGTCAATCTTTCCCTTTTAATTTTTGGACCTTAGGTTGTATCTATTAGGATTGTCTTTTGTTTTCCCTCCCTTACTCAATTCATTTAACTGACTATCCATGAGAGATTCCTCATATGAATATTGGTTCAAATGAGGGGAAGAAGAGGTGTCACCAAGACAATGAATTTTAGGAGCAATTTCTTCATCCTCTCCTTCTTCATCAACAACAAGGTTGTTTTGGAGAGGCATTTGAATGTTTTTATCATCTCTATCTCTATTTCTTGGAAATATTTGGAGGACCTAAGGGGCATTATTCGGTCTTCTACAATTACCCATATTGTCACCATTCTATGTGTTTCTATAGTTATGTTTTTCTTCAAGTTTCAATTTCTCCATTTCAGCAGAAAGTGATTTTACCAATTTTGTAAGTTCATCCACCTAAGGGTGGAAAACATGGGATTCAGAGGTTAAAGATTCAACCCTAACTTTCCTTCTATATCTATCAGAATTTCCACTAAGTTTGTCAGTTGCCAATATATTGGATTCTACTTCTAAGGTTGCATCTTGCATATGGGCTAAAGAGGTATATCTTCTTTCTCTCAATAGGAGGAAGAACTCAGGGTCAAAAGAACTGGCATAAGTAATATTGGAAGAGGTTTATTTAGGCTTGTTTTTAGTGGGAATCTTATTGTACATTTTATTTAATCTCTTGGAGAAGTCAGAAACACGTTCCCCTTCTTTCCTCTTATGTGATCCAAAGTCTGTAATATAATAAAGAAAATATTTTTTATCCCCCCAATGCCTGAAGAAGGCATCATCCAAATCTTCAATCCCAAAAATAGATCCATGATTCAAACCCCTAAACCATTTTCTAGCCTCACCATCAAGGCTCTGTACAAATACTCTCATCCATACATCTTTATTTTCAATGTTAAGATTGTCTGCATAACTATAAAAGGTTGCAAGGTGTTCTTCTATAGTTATGTCTTCCTCCCCAGTAAAATTGGGCATGTACTTAAGGTAGTCTCCAACTAGGAGAGAATTCATAGGCTGAGGTAATATAAGAGGGGCATACCTATAATCCACTATGGCATCCATCCTATTTCTAGGAGCATTAGCACCTGCCATTGGGTTGTGAACTGTAGGAGAACAAGGGGGATATGGAGCTTTGACTACTACAACTACAATTTGGTTTTGAGGGGAAAGAGGAAACTTGGATGAGGATGGAGAGGTCTCATATTTCAGAGGAGGATTTTGAACCTTTAGGGAAAATGAAATAGGGTCCAAGGGAAAATAGGTTTCCTCTTTTTTAGTCTCAGTAACTTTGATAGGAGGAGTAGGAAAACCCAAATTAGGTAAATATTCAAGACTCTCAAGTCTGAACCACTCTACAATGTTAGGGGAAACAAGGGTTTCAAAACTTTCTTCTTTGAATTGAGGGATGAAACATGAATATTCAACAGGGAATTTTTCAAATTCTAAACTTCTATAAACTTTAGTAGAAGGTTAAATAGAAGGGTTAGATATGTCTACTAGAGTTTTAAAAGTAGAATCATAGGAATGACCAGAAGTACTTGGTATAGGAGCTGAAAATCATTCTTGAGAATCCTTTCCTTTTTGAGAATATTCTCTGGGATTCAAGTGTTTCCAAAGGTATATGTGGAGTAGACCTCATGTCTTTGCCTTTGGGAGCCACAACTGAAACAATGGAGTCACCAGGTGAAAGTTGCAATCTTCAATGTACTGATTTCTAATGCACCTTCAGAATCATTATTTATTTTTCGCTCAACCCCAGGGAAAAGTCTTCAATATGTTTCCCAAAAATGACACCAAGAATGTTGGCACTGCGAATCACCCTCAGATTGAAAAGAGGATAATCCTAGTACCCATCAAAGTATGTGTAAATGTAAATGAGTGATTAAAGGTAAAATGGACAATACTCAGAATAATAATGTTTTAACTCATAAATATGGGCTAGCATGCATAAGAAAATGAGGTCTTGATTAGATCCAATTAGTGAATGGGAGTAAAAGTGAATAGGAGGAATAATTAGTGAGGGAGGTGTAAAGGTATGCTATTGACATCAAGTCTTCAAGCAACCCAAGGAGGAAAAAATCAAACACAAGAACTTCTTGAATTCAAATTTAAAGAACATTGAAGAACATCATAGTAGTATAATAATCAAACATTCATCATAACACAACCATAACAATATCATATGGATCTTCCAATCATGAGTACTTGTTACACATCAAAATTACTCACTAAGATAATGGCCTAGAGTCGTCATTACCAAATGTCATAAGTGTCACATTTCGCATACAAGTGTCACAAATATCATATTGTTGTCAATAACACTTGAAGGACACATCAAAGACTAGTTCTGAAGAGGATAAATCATTTGACAAAAAGTACAAGTCTTTTGGCATTGAAAAAACCATTAAAAAGTCAATTTTTTGAAGGGAATGCTCCCCTATGCTCTGTTAGGGAGTGCTAGTGCTCTGTACCCTCTTCTTGGGGAGCGTTGGAATGCTCTGTACCCCATTCAGAGGGAGCACTACCCCTTTTTCAGGTAAATTTTCGTCTTTTGAGGGAAATCAGGGAAGAATCCCCCCAATCTCTGAAATTGGTTGGATCTGAATCTGAGGTCAAGCCTCGATCTTAGGGAAGATCCTCAACTGAAGGAGAAGAATCCTCAACTTATGCCAAATATATCTCAAGTGGTTAGGCCTCTCCAAGACTATATAAGGAAGCCTTCTCATGGTGAAAGCTAGAGACATTGTAAAGTGTCAAACTTGTGATCTCATAAGGGAGATATCATTGAAGCATCAACATTTTGTGTGGGTTATTCGAGCAAGGGTCTAGACAAAGGGATCTTGGTAAAGTTGTTGCACTACATCTATGGATGTAAGAACCACTTTTTTCTCATTAATATGAATCTATGCTTGGCCTGTTTCCTTTAAAGTTTGCATACATCTCATGAACTTGTCTCTAGTAGATAGATCTATTTTTGAGCTAAATTCAGTAGAATAGGAAGTTGTTGTATCTTTGTTTTTTCTACAGGACTTATCAAGGAGCTTAGGATCAAAGCTCAACTTGGATTGGGCGAGGAAAAAATCCATTAAAAAGGTACACTTTTCTTATTCCTCTTCATACATTAACTTAATTAAATCTAAAAGGAATGCTAGTGTCCACAACGACATTTTCTGTCTTGGTCATAGGGGTCTAGTATCCAAGAGAGAATCCACTTGTCCGCAAGGGGATTTATCTGTAATAGTACTTCAACATAAGAGGCAAAAATATGATATAAAGATAAACTGACTTCTATTAATAAAAAATTGTCAAGTCCAATACATAACCAAAGAAAAATTTACTTAGTAAAAAATATTACAATCAGGGAGCCCAGATCAACCATTCGACCCTCTCTAATAATTTAGAAGATAAATTTATAATCCAAAGAGGAAAGGAAATAGATAGAGGTGTGAGTTGGCCTTATCAACCTAGGATTCTTCAAAACAAATAAAGTTTTAACACATGTGCTAACATATTTTAACAAACTGCTATAATTATGGAGCCATGTTGGCAACCACTCCAACAAGAATTAGTTGACATGTCTCCTTCCTTAGGCGCATTCCGTTGTAGTTCCAAGTGTCCTTTAGTGGTCGTATACTGCCTCCATGCTGCCACATATGATCCTTTATTCTCTCCACCTCATCAAAAATCAATAAGGAGTCATGAATTTAAATCCTTTGACTGCAAGGGCCAGTTCGTAGCAACATTCAGTAGCACATTTGGTAGAGATTTTTTTAGAGTCCTTTGCAAAACAAATCTCTAGATTTTGTAGTGCCTCCTTGAAAAAAACTCTTAAGATTTCGTATCCCTAGTCCTGTGTAGCTCTGCATATTTGGTAGAGCCATCCATCAAATTTTCCTACAGATTCAGTAGTGCCAAAGTTGACATAGTCCTGCAAATTGGTAGTGCAATTGCTGACACATTATTGCATAATTTCTAGCACCACTGTTAAGTTCAGTTAGGAGATTTCATATCATTCTATAGAATCAATAGTGCCACTATGTAGTTCAGCTAGGATATTTCATTGCATTCTAGGTAGTGCAGTTTTACAGAACATACTATGTATATGATTATGTAGCTCCATGCTGCTATGGAATGTCTCTGTTTTTTCTGTGTGATGAGACCAATCCTTCAAAAAACAAAAAAAAATTAGTTGATGGACTAGCAGCCTGTAGATGCATGTATAGGTGGAAAAATTATATTGTCCTTCATCACCTTTCACTTGCAAAAAGAGACCCCCCCCTAGAAAAATCAATCTGTCATCCCCCAACTACTTCATCAATATAACACTTCTCCTTGTTGCAGGAGAAATTCCCTCTTCCATAGAAATATATTTCTCCTTTGTTGGGATATTCCTCTTGACTGCAGGCGTACTCTTCTTAATTGTTGGTTCATCTCTTTCAATGGCATCTTCTACCAAAACATTTAGTTTCCTCTATGCAAGTTCATCCTTAAAATGCTACAATTCCTCCTTGAGCTTTTTGTTTTGGGACTGAAAGCTTCTATTTTTCCTATAGAGGTTCTTAATTTTCTTATGGAGAGGCATGGCGCTTCTTGCTCAAAATATTTCCAAATCAAGTGTGTCATTGTACATATCCATGAGCTCCTTCATCTTGATTCTCTTTGTCAAATTTTCTTCTTTCAAACGAGCAACCTCCTTCCTAGCATCCCTGACCTATCTGATCAATATTTTGAAAGTGGGATTACTAGGTGGAGTGTTGATTTTTATCACCTCAATAGGTTTCTCAATGACTTTATGCTTATCTTACTCTTTCCTTGGAACTAAAGCCTTGGGTAAGAATTCTATTTCAATAGCTTCCTTGAGTGTTGATGATCTAGTAAAAGGATTTCCTATTATGATCTTAGTTGTTGGAGAAGGTGAAGGGGAATGCAACTTCCTTCCCCTCTTGGCTGTGGTTTTGGGGGATGAACGGACTTCTTCCAATTCAGGTGCAGGGGGAGGTGAAAAATCTCTTTGTCGAGAGTGATCAATCTCTCTTCCACATTCTTAAATTTCCTTGAGGTATTCTTTGTCTTGATTAGTATCTTTGCTTTTTATCTTCCTGATTGTTCCTACAGGAGCAATACTAGTAGATGGAAAAGGGATTTGAATCCTAGACTGAGGAGTAGAGGATATATCTAGCTACATATGGGTAGAGACAATGAATTATTCCCAAGGCATGTTCCTCTTCTTCAATTCTTCAATCACCAACATACTGATCAATCCAAAGTGAAAGATACTAGTGTCCACAGCCTTGGACTTGGCTTGGACTCTATCAAACATCTTTCCCATGCTCCTCAAAAGACAGAAAGGGATATCATTGCATATTTACTGGTAAAATGTAGCAAGAGTCTTATATGATATTGGTATACCATGTTAAACCTTCCCTAACATGTAAAGTATCTCTGGATGATCTTCATCATTTTATCAAAACCTTCAACTAGGTGGATTCTAGGAACTCCCTTGGACAAATTGTCTATTTGATAGTCTGATTTGAAGAATTCCTTGGAGAAGGAAACATTTAAGATCATGGATTTAAACCACCTCTCACCAGTATTAGGAATCCCAGTGGTTGTTGCAATAGAGGCTTCAGAGTGTAATATCATCAAAGTGTAATGCAAACTTCCTTTCTACCTCAGGGTGTCCCCTCTACATGTTTTGGAAAAAAGAGAGGCAACCAAACCTTTGGAAAACCTCCCTGACCATTGGCTCAACATAAAATAGGTGCATGTCATAGGGTTCACTCCTAACCACACTCCTTCCTTTGTGATACTTCTTCCTTTGAGGTTTCTCCATGGATATAAAAAGGGGATCGAAGGTTTTGGTGTAGTGAGGGTTAAAAGAAACAAACAGATGGAGATCAAATGAGAAATGACAGTGAATAATGGTTTCTCTCTCTCAAGGATTTTCCTCCAACTCACCTTGAATTAACAATAGATTGATTGGATGGCCTTTCTTTAAAATTGAGAGAAATAAATTATGTTTTAAGGAAGGCATGGATGCACTATTCAGTTTTATATCACCACACCATGGTCATCAAGTCTTTGGAAGGGTATATAGGGCTTCTTCCAATCACTACTAGTAGATATTAAGATGAAGAATGATGATATAGTGAAAAGAATAGGTTAATGCATCGGTCTTTGAATACAAAATATAGCACTGACCAATCCAAGTAAAACACAATGCATGAAACATGGGATATGTAGCATAGTTTTAGCATGGAATTTCTGTAGCACAATGTGCACACAAGGGCCAAGTGACTGAACGAGTACTCAATATTTGGAAGAAAAATGACTTGACCTCTAGAAAGGTGAAATCCGGGTGACAAATGGCTGCAAAGTCTGTGGAAAAGGAGATACAAGTGAAAATGGATGAGAGAGGATGCATTCTGCAATGTTGGGCACTACCAAAAGTCAAGGCAGGGGTATCTCAAGACTTTACCATGAAATTTATAGGACTCACGAAATACTTGGAGATGGTGACTGATAATGGAGTATCTGCAATAAGCTAGGGAAGTGATGCATCCACCTCATCCTCCAATTTATCTTTGATAATCAATCCCGTACCACAATTTGTATTTGTTATGAACTAGTTCTTTTAGCAATGCCGATCTTGGGAGAAAAATTGAAATGCTTAAACAATTAGCAAGCTCATAAATGAGAAAATCTCAATATTCTATTTTAACAAACAAGGGCGCTTAAAACTAGAGAAATATTTACCTCAACTGATTACGACAAATTATAGAAAATATCAAAGGACAAAGGTGTGCTATAGTAACTCCTAGTGAGTTGGCAGTTCCTTTTTTCAAAAAATTGAGTTGACCCCCCCTTTAACGAACATAGGGACAACATGGCAAGGACAAAGAGTATGAGTGGATGGAGTGATGTGTCAAGTCATTAATATCATGGGATTGATTATGCTTTATTTCAATTCATAAGGTGAGCCATAGACATAAACCATATAATGAACCTAGGCTTAAAATCTATGTGTGATCCAAAAGTGAGTCAAAACCTAGGTCTTTATTAACCTAAGGGAATCACACAAAGAAAAATAAAGAAAAACTAAAGTCTAAAGGATAAAAAAAAATTAAACCTACGGGATAAAAGACCCAAGGCAATTTCATGCCATAACGCCCCCTTAATGATATGTTCCTAAACTCATAACATAGATCGAAGTTTGCAAACTTTGCTTCTATAAGAGACTTTGTGAAAATGTATGCAACTTGATATTCTCTAGGGAAAATAAGAACTTTAATAAATTCATCATGAATTATATTTGTAATGAAGGGAATGTGTATCTCGATGTGTCTACTATGCAGATGTTGAATTGGGTCTTTGGCAAGCATGATAGCACTATGATTGTCACACCAAAGGGTTATCGGATGTTGGTGTTGGAATCCAAACTATGAAAGGATCTATTGAAGCCACAAGACTTCTTGAATTTAATTAACCATTTCTCAGTGTTATGCTTCTATTGAAGAAACAATAATCTCATGGTGTTTCTTATGGGCCCAAGTGACAGGTTGTGAACCATGTTTGAAAACATAACCTACAGTAGAATTCCGATCATCAAGGTCATTAGCCCAATATGAATCAGTGAAAATGACCAATAAAGGAGCCCCCCTTGAAAAATAATGTATATTGAACTAAACGGTGCCCTTGAAATGCCAAAATATTCTTTTAGTTTCTTTCCAATGTATTTCATGGGGTGTTTTCATATACCAAACAACAAGACCAACAAAAAAGGAAAGACTAGAACATGTATGAGGCAAGTATAAGAGGCCACCAACTAAGTCATGGTACAAGTTGGAATCAACTTTGGTAGAAGTACAAGCGTTATTAATTTTGACTCCAGACTATAAGGGAGAAGGGGTTGGTTTAGAGTCTTCCATGTGAAAGTAGTGAAAAATGTCACAAGCATACTTAGACTTGGAAAGAAAAGTTCTGTCCTATTGGTTTTGGAGCCTGATTATCTTCTAGATTCACAGGTTACACCCCAGAAGAATGTACACTTATCCACATGGGGGAGTGTAGAGGGGGGTTCCCCCTCTGTGAGGCCTGAGGGAACGTGGGGGTTTGGGGATGAAGCTCCCGAAGGAAAAATTGCCTTGTAAATGTATATTGTAATTTCATTATAAATTTGGATCATTCATTATAAGGTCGCAGATCTGACGGTAGAAGTTATTTTAGGGTTTTTTCCCTTGAAGGAAACCCTCTTTTATGAGGAAAATTTATTGTGTCTATGTATCATTGCAAATATTGTATTTTGGGTGAGGATATTGTGAGAGAAAAAGGAGGAAGTTACAGTAGGTGTGTTGTAGGTTGTATCCCTTCTTTTGTTAATAATAAAGGAAGGACCTGGCAATTTCTCTAATAGACATAGCCCACACTGGGTGAACCATGTATATCTGTGTCTCTATTATATTGTGTATCTTCTGTGTTTTATTTCCGAATTTGTTTTGTTTTACTAATCTGCGATCCTTTTTTCTCTAACAACTGGTATGAGAGAGAAAGGTAACTCAAAGGAAAAGAGGGTTCCTAGTTCGAGTGGGAGCAATGGTGGAATATGGAAAGTTTAGGGTCGATAAATTTAATGACCAAAAATACGAATTATGGAAGATGTATATGGAAGATTATTTATATCAGAAGGATCTATTCCTACCATTAGTTTGAATAGGAAATAATTTAACAACCATGAAGGACGAAAAATGGGAGGTTCTTGACAGAAAGACACTAGGAACGATACTGCTGAGCGTGGCAGTGTCGCTGGCTTTCAATATTTTGAAAGAAAAGAAAATGAAGGATCTAATGGACGCATTGCATAAACTGTATGAAAAACCATGGGCATCCAATAAGGTATTTCTAATGAACAAATTCTTTGATATGAAGATGTCAGAAGGTGGGTTTGTTGCAGATCATTTAAATGAATTTAATATGGTTACTAATAGACTAAGTTTTTCAAAAATGGACTTTGAAGATGAGGTCAGTTCTCTTCCAATATTGTTCTCATTTACAGAAAGATGGAAGGGCTTGGTCATGGCTATAAGTACCTCTATCTCTGGTTCAAACACTTTAAAATTTGATGATGTTGTTGGTGTTATACTTAGTGAGGAAATGTGACGTAAAAGCACAGGTGAGACATCAGGTAATGCTTAAACATGGAGAACATGGGAAGACAAAAGGATAGAGGAAATAGCTCAAGGAACAACCGGAATTCTAGGAAGGGAAGATCCAAATCCAGATTTGGAAAGATAGAGTGATGGAATTATGGGAAGAAAGGACATCTAAAGAAAAACTGCAAAACTCCAAAGAAATAAAGAGATTGACAACAAGAGAAAAATCAGGAAGAAAATGTAATAGGTGATGTGTTAAAATATGATTTGATTCTTTCTGTAGATAATACTTTTGAGTATTGGGTAGTAGTTTCAGGGGTTTCATTTCATGCCACACCCCATAGGAAACATTTTCTATATTATGTTCAAGGTGATTTTGGCAGGTTCATTTCGGTGATGATGCACCATGCAAAATTGTTGGAATGGGAAAGGTAAAAATAAATCAAATAAATGGAAACCAATGGTTGTTGAAAGTGTTAAGACATGTTATAGATCTAAGGAAAAATCTAATTTCAATAGGGTAGTTGGAAAGTTAAGGTTGTATATCCATATTTACAGATAATGTGTGGAAGGTCACCAAAGGTGTTGGAGTTACTTCACACACACCTAAGATTTATTTCTCCTAAGTTTATTCCTTGTTTATTAGTCATTATCCAGTCTCCTATATTTTAGGGGAGAATATTTCACCTAGAGAATATTCTCTTTCAGTTGACACTTCAGTTTTACTAGTTGAGTTGAGTTTAGATGTTGCATTGGTTTTGTCACCATGCAACATTGGAATCATCACCAACTCACTACTATTTGTTCAATCAGTTAACTGAAGACTAGTTGATTAGTTAACTCATCTACGTGGTAGTTCACTCCTGTAACTGCCTGAGAGACTAGACTAGGTGGAAATTTACTTCTGTAACTATTGGTGTCTGTCCAGATCACCCTAGATCACCACTATGGCTCATTAGTTACTCATGTATCCTATATCTATTGTAAATTATACACTCTTTGTGTGTGGAATACGGTTAATGAGAACTCTTTCATTCTTTCTATATTACTTCTTCTTTCTTAATCTCTCTGGAAATGTGTGTAGTATTTTCTAGCTAGATCTATTCTATGTAGGTTAAACACATTTACATGGTATTAGAGCCAACAAAATGCTAATAAAAAGCTACACCAAATTATTTTTGCAAGTACTGAAGATTGACGAACATAGAAAGATGGAATCTATGTTTTACTCATCGACGATACTTCTCATGCCTCATAAATATTTGGAATGGAAGAAAAAAATTATGCTTCTTCTCAGATGCAAAGTTTTGTACCAAATAACTATGGAAATGGAAGTAGAGACTTATTATGCCGATGAGAAAAATGATTTTCTCAATAGACAAGATATGGCCATAGGATGTATCCGCTGTTTTATTTCTCCTAAAATTCTCCATCAAGTATATGATGACTCACAAGGATAAACTCCAAATGAATTATGGACCAGATTGGAGGTTCTATTTGGGAATAAAGAATATTGTGAATATTTCATGCAGGAGGTCAAACAGATAGAGCCAATAGAGAATCCATCAGAAGATCAAGCCTCTTATTATGAAGAGTCTTCTACAAAAGTATTTGCAGAAATTTGTATTCCATTAATTGAAGATGATGTCTACTCCATTTCATATTTATTTTTTGAAATTCATGTGGAAGATATATGGCATGCATCTCAAGAGTCACATGTAGACACTTTTTCATGCACCATGCATGCATCTCAGGAGTCAAAAAGAGAGCCGCGCACATCAGACGTCACTTTGATATTTTATGAGAAACATTTTCAGAAAAAAATTGAATATTGGAATTCCTCTCGTGAAGATATCCAATTTAAAAAAAAAATCATCTGAAACGGAGTCCGGAAAGTGAAGTTATGATCATTTTAAAGTCAACAAAATTTCAGCATTATTCTAGAAACGGCTGTACGGTTTTCAAAATTTCATCCAAAATTTATTTGGATATTATTCATTACAAGAAGATAAAGTGGATATGTGTGTAAATATCAATGATTCATATACTTCATCAGATTCGTGCAGACATCTACATATTCAACAAAATATTCAAAGAGCACAAACTTGCACAGTTGCGAAGTCTTCTTGGAGTGAAGGACATGGTTGCTTCACAACTGTCTTTTCTTCCTTATCACTTTTATTTTATTCATTGTAATTTGAGGGGGGGTTTTGTTCCCATGAGGTTTTCCCTCTTTCCACATTTAGTTCAGTGTATCTTTTGTATTTGGGTACCTAACATGGCCTCGTAGCCGGGACCCATTCTTTATTTTCACTATAGTGATGGTCAGGGGGGGTGTTGGAGTTACTTCACACACCTAGGATTTATTTTTCCTAAGTTTATTTCTTGTTTGTTAGTCATAATTAGTCATTATCCAGTCTCCTATATTTTAGGGGAGAATATTCCACCTGGAGAATATTCTCTTTCAGTTGACACTTCAGTTTGATTGGTTGAGTTGAGTTTAGATGTTGCATTGGTTTTGTCACCATGCAACATTGGGATCATCACCAACTCACTACTCTTTGTTCAGTCAGTTAACTGAAGACTAGTTGACTAGTTAACTCAGCTAGGTGTAAGTTCACTCCCATAACTACCTGAGAGACTAGACTAAGTGGCAGTTTACTCCTGTAACTGTTGGTGTGTGTCTAGATCACTCTAGATCACCACTATGGCTCATTAGTTACTCATTTATCCTATATCTATTGTAAATTATTCACTCTTTGAGTGTGGAATACGGTTAATGAGAATTCTTCCGATATTTCTATCTTGTTTCTTTCTTAATTTCTCTCTGCAAATGTGTGTAGTATTTTTTAGCTAGATCTATTATGTGCAAGTTCAACACATTTACAAAAGGATCATTGGTGATAGAAAAATGAGAGAAGGTAGGTACATTGTATTTATGTATTGGTAATACTGACTTTTCTATCTCTTTAGCTTCTATAAGAGTGGATACAACACTGTGGAATCATAGGCTTCAACACATGAGTGATAAGGGGATGGAGATACTTCACAAAATAATATTGTTGTCAGATCTTAAACAAATTGATTTGGATTTATTTCGGCATTGTGTTTATGGAAAACAAAAGAGAGTCGGATTTCTCAAAGTCAGAAAAAGAAAAAAGAGTGAAAGGTTAGAGCTTGTGCATACAAATATATGGGGACAAACTCAAGTATCATTTCTTGGTGGCTCTCATTATTATGTTACTTTTATTGATTATGAAACTAGAAAAACTTGGGTTTATTGCATTCGACAAAAGTCTAATTTTTTTTATACTTTTAAGAAATGGAAAGATTTGGTTGAGAATGAGACAATAAAAAGGTTGAAGTGTATTAGATCAGAAAATGGAGGTGAATATTGTAGCTAGGATTTTGATGATTATTGTTCATACCATGTGATTCGTAGAGAGAAGACACTTCCAAGAACACCACAAGAAAATGGTGTCTCATAAAGGATGAATAGGAAAATCATGGAGCGTGCAAGGAGTATGAGATTGCATGTTGTTTTCCCCTTACAGTTCTCAGTAGATGTTGTAGATACTATTGTTTACTTAATAAACAAAGGACCTTAAATCTATTTGGATGGTATAATTCCATAGGAATCATGGACAGGTAAAAAGGTAAACTATTATTTTTTGAAGACTTTCGGTTGTGAATCATTTGTCCATATTGATCAAGAAAATAGAACAAATCTTGAGGCAAAATCCAAGAAGTGTACCTTTATTGGATACTGTGTTAATGATTTTGGTTATCACTTATGGGATTACGAAAATAACAAAATCATTAGGAGTAGAGATGTCATATTAATGAGAAGGTCATGTACAAAGATCAATTGTAGGGAAAGAAATAGGAAAAATAAAAACCAAAATACACAGTGCTTGATGAGATCACTAAAAACGAAATTCCAAAGGTGTTAGAAAATAAAAATGTAGAACAACAGGATCAACAGATACCCCAAACTCCTACGAGTGTTTTTATAATATCTACCATGTTAAGTAGACCCCCTGAATGATACTCTCCTTCATTCTATTATGTATTGTTGACTCGTTCTGGTGAACCATAATGTTATGAAGAGGTAATGCAGGTAGACACCAAAAAGAAGTGGGAGAAAGGCATGAAAGAGGAAATGTATTCCTAGGTAAATAAATAGACTTGGGACTTGGTTCACTTCCCTACAGGAAAAAAAGCATTGCAGAATAAATGGGTATACAGGTTGAAGGAAGAATATGGAGGAAAAAAGCGGTACAAGGCTAGAATTGTTGTAAAGGGGTTTGTACAAAAGAAAGGTATAGATTTTGATGAAATGTTTTCTCGTGTTGTTAAAATGAATTCAATTAGGAATATTTTAAGTCTTGTGGTAGTAGAATATTTGCATCTTGAAAATTTAGATGTAAATGTTTTTTTTATCCATGAGGATTTGGAGGAATAGATTTATATGCAGTAGACACAAGGGGTATGAGGTCAAAGGGAAGGAGAATTTGGTATGAAGGTTTAAGAAGAGATTGTATGGCCTAAAGAAAACTCCAAGTCAGTGGTATTTGATGTTTGATAGGTTTATGATAGAATAATGTTATAGTAGATGTCATTCTGATCACTATAATTATTTTAAAAAGATAGAAAATGGAAGCTATATTATCCTGCTATTATATGTAGATGGCATGCTTGTTGCAGGGTCTAATATGCAAGATAAAAATGTGTTCAAGATGAAATTAGCTAATTCATTTGCAATGAAGGATTTGGGTGTTACAAATAAAATCCTTTGTATGAGAATAACAAGAGATAGGAAAAATAAAAAATTGGCATTGTCTCAGGGTGAGTACATAGAGAAGGTGTTGGAGAGGTTTAGAATACAGAATGAAAAACCAGTTAGTACACCTTTGTCCAACCATTTCAAATTAAATAAGGAAATGTGTCCCAAGACATAGGAGGAGATAAAATACAAGTCCAGGGTCCCTTATTCATTAGCAATTGGCATCTTGATGTATGCGATGGTTTGAACAAGACTAGATATTGCACATGTAGTGGGAGTTGTGAGAAGGTATATGAAAAATACAGATAAAGAAAATTGACAAGAAGTAAAGTGGATTGTCAAGTATTTGAGAGGTAGTGCTACTCATGCATTATGTTTTGAAGGTTCAGACATTGTTCTACAGGGATCTGTTGATTCAGATATGGAAGGTGATGAAGATAGCAGGAGGAGAACCACAAGGTATGTTTTTATTGTAGGTGGAACAATAGTAAGTTGTATTTATAAACTAAAAAAGGTTGTTTCACTTTCAACAATAGAGGGAGATTATGTTGCTACTACAGAGGCTAGTAAAGAAATGATTTGATTACAGAGGTTTATGGAGGAATTGGGAAAAAAGAAGGAGAATAGCAGGTTGTATTGTGACAGTGAGAATTCCATTTAGCTTTCAAAGAACTCATCCTTCGAAGACTAAGAATATACAACTCATGTACCATTTCATCTGATCCATCTTGGAAGATGGACATTTGAAGTTGGAAAAGATACACACTAGCCAGAATCCTGCAGACATGTTAACAAAGGGAGTAACTAGGGACAAACTAAGTTCCTTCTCAGTTTTAGTTGGTTTTCAAAAATGAAGATGATGATGATGGTGATAAATTTTCTAGGTCCAATAAGGATCATAGTCCAACATATACGAAAGCGATGGAGTTGTTGAGATCAATATCCAAATGGGATATTGTTGCTTGTGGAGCCTGATTATCTTCTTGATTCATAGGTCTTTGTTTTCAGTTGTGTTTATACCCCATGAAGAATTTACACCCTAGAAGAATGTACACTCCTCAATGTAGGGAAGTGCATATGGGGGTTACCCCCTCTACAAGTTTCGAGGGAAAGTGGGCCCCCGACGGGGGTTCGGGGGCGAATCCCCGAAGGAAAAATTGCATTGTAAATGTATATTGTAATTTCATTGTAAATCTAGACTGTTCATTATAAGGTCACATATATGACAATAGAAGTTATGTTAGGGTTTTCTTCCCTAGAAGGAAACCCTATTTTATGAGGGAAATGTATTGCGGCTAGGTATCATTGATAATATTGTATTATGAGTGAGGATACTATGAGAGAAATATGAGGAAGTTACAGCGGGTGTGTTGTAGGTTGTACCCCTTATTTTGTTGGATAATAATAAAGGGAAGACCTGGAAATTTCTATGGTGGACATAGACCACACTGCATCAACCACATATATCTGTGTCTCTATTTTATTGTGTATCCTCTGTGTTTTATTTCTACATTTTTATTTTATTTTATTGCTCTGGGATCTTGATTTTCTAACACTTGGTTTGCAAAATTTGGAGGCTACTTTTCATTTCTAGTTTCTTATTAAGGATACTTTTTAGATGGTTTAAAATTTTTGGGTTACTACCAATGAGGATAGTATCATCAACATAAATAACAAGGATTATGATATGGATTCCTACTTTCTTGGTATAGACATTAGGATCAAAATGGAATCTAGAAAAGTCGATTTCCAAAAGAAAATTTTTAATTTTGGCATACCAAGCTCAAGGAGATTTCTTAAGACCATAAAGATATTTATTAAGATTACAAACAAGGATTGAATCATTCTAGACATAGTCAAGAGGTTGTTCCATATATATTTCTTCTTGCAAATCCCGCTGCAAGAAGGAAGATTCTACATCCATCTGATAGATCTCCCATTATTGTGAGGCTGAAAGGGACATAACAAGGAGGATGGAATTAATTTTGGATACAGAGGAAAAGGTTTCATTATAGTCAATTCCTTCAACTTGGGAAAATCCTTAGGCATCTAACTAGGCCTTGTGTCTTTCAACAATTCCATCTGATGCATACTTAGTTATGTAGACCCATTTACATATGACAATTTTTCTTCCTTTCAGAAGAGGTACAAGATCCAAAGTATAATTTTCCATTAAAAAATGATACTCTTCATTCATTTTTTTATCCCAATATGGATGAACTAAATCCTCTACAAATGTCTCTAGATCATGATTCTATGAAACTTGAGCCAAAAGCGAAAGGCTGATTGGAATTGTGAATGTGTCCAATGTTGATCTGAAGGATCACTGACAATATCTCTAGTTCTTTCTCATGTTCAATGGACCCATATAGGAAGTGGTGGTGTCGGTGTTGTTTCTTGTTCAATAGACTCATATAGAGGAAGGTGAGAAGGAGGAGGTGTATTTTCATCCTCATTTTCATCACATGAAGAAGAATAAGAATCCAGAATAGGAACAGTATATGGCACAAATTTCAAATATGGATCGTAGGATAAAGAAGGCACAAATGTCAAATTAGGCTCTGAGGCCAAAATATTTTCATCAAATTTAAAATCTCTTCTAATAATAATTTCATTACAATGTGGTTGAGGAAGTCTATAACCTTTGACATATTTTGAATAACAATCTAATATATACTTCTCACTTTCAAACTGTAATGATTTCATTTTTTCATTAGGAATGTGAGCCCATGCTACACTACCAAATACATAGAAGTGACTTACATATAGCTTAAGTTTATTACATTCTTCTGCTGGTGTTATATTTTTGAGAGTCTTAGTGGGGGTGTGATTTACTATATAATTTGCATAGTTAATGGCTTCCACCCAAAATTTTAGACTTTATCCCTTAGATTGGATCATGCAATTATATATTTCTTTTAATGTGCGGTCATTTATATCAACAACACCATTTTTCTATGTTGTATATGGAACAATGTGTTTCATTTGGATGCCTTGTGCAGTGTAGTAACTTGTAAAATTATTTTTCACATATCCATCTCCATTATATGTTTTTAACCTTTGAATTTGATGTCCAGATGTTTTTCCTACAAGGGCCTTGTAGGATAATAACTTGTCAAAAATTGTTTTCTTAAGTTTTAATAAGTAAACCCAAGTGTGTTTGGAAAAGTTATCAATGAAATTTAAGCCCACAAAAAGAAGGTGAAGAAAGTGCACCATACAAGTCTCTATGAACTCGCTGCAAAAGGGCCGAGGTGTGCGAAGAGGTACATTTTTCAAAACCATCATGATGATGTTTGCTGAGAAAACAACCAAAATGAACATCATCTCTCTAGGAAACAAGAGGAAAACAAGTCACCATATGTTGATTACATAGTTGTTGCAATGAGCGATAGTTTAGATGACCAAACTGCTCATGCCAAAGTTTGATCAAGTCATCACTATGAGAAACAAAAACTGATGGAAAAGATGATGACCCAAAGTTGTCATCAACAATTCCATCTGCAAGAACATGTTGAGAGTCTTTTAAATCCTTGATTACAAGTTGGTGAGGTGAAAAAATTACGGTTTTACCTTCACCTCAATGAGTGATTTGATATGTTGATAGAATCTTGTAGGAAATACTTGGAACACATAATACATCATTGAAATGACAATTATCTACCTGAACTATTCCATACCCTACAATGTTGAGAGATCTATCGCTGCCAACAAATATTTTATT
Organism: Picea glauca; assembly: GCA_000966675.3. NCBI lineage: Eukaryota > Viridiplantae > Streptophyta > Pinopsida > Pinales > Pinaceae > Picea > Picea glauca. Next base: position 61,948 of record JZKD02S1802081.1, read on the forward strand.
GTTCTTACATTCATGTAGATAACAAAATATGGTTTTATCCTTATCCATATGATAATACAATCCAGAATCAATAAGAAGGGATGATTTTAAGGATGGAAATTTATTTTAAAATGTAGAAACCTTGGCGAATCTTACTAATCATTCATATTCCAACTCTAAATATTTGGCGACATTTTTGTAAAAATATTCATATTTTTAAGGATTTTCTACAATTTTTATAAAATTTTGGTGATTTTTAAGTTAAAATAATTGTATCCTATAGAATTTGGGCAAATCATTTTTAAAATAGTGAATCTATTTTTTGGAAAAACCATGGGAAATTATCCCATGAGAGAAATTTATCCCCTAAAATCATCCATGTGACAATAAGCCACTCATCATAAGAAGAAGTATAAGTTTCTTTGAAAGAGAAACTAGAAGTAGAAAGTGCATGTCCATGAGAAGAAGAAGAACAAGAAGTAGGATCAATATTGATGTTGTGCTTCTTCATCGTTGCTTCTAAATTTTTCATATTCCTAAAACATTTGGACTCGTCATGACCATATTTCCCAAAAATGTTGTAATGCATGTCAGTATTGTTACTTTAAGATTTTTCTCCTTTATCTCCATTAGGAGTTGAAGTTGGATGAGAATTCTTGAGAACATTTTTTTTCTTGTTGTTGCAGTGAGTATGTTGCTTGTTGGGATTCTTTGATTTATATTTTTGCTTGAAAAATAATGCTTTATTGTATGTACCTTCAGTGTTGATCAATCCAAGTTGCACAATATTATCTTTCTCTCTAATTAGAGAATCTCAAAAGGACTCGAGAGATTGTTCTATTAACACATCAAGTTGTATGGGTCAACAAGTCTTATTTGTTTTTATTTTTTTAGTCATAGGATTCATGGAACATAGGTTTTGAAGTTATTAGGTTTTTTTCATATGGTTATAGTCGGTTTCAAAATGAATAGGTATATGTTTATCCTAAGCCTAAAGTTTGAGTCATATGATGATTATCATGTCAAAATCTAAACCCTTACAAGTCACACTCTTGTTTTTCTTCATTGTGATTTTGACATGTCACACCTCCATCCTGTACCTGAGATTCCTTTTATCACTATCCATATGCACAAGGGTCAACTCAAGTTACGTTTGTGTGTTTCCAACTCACAAGGAGAGTTTGCAACATGCTCCAAGTACATTTTGTTTTAATCTCTAATCATTGTTTTAAAGGATCTTTTCAAAAATATTGTATGGTTATAGGGACCTTATTTTTAACCATTTTCATGGATTATGTCACCAAAATTCTAACAAATTTATTGAATTGCATGATCCATTTTTAAATTAGTGTTGCGAACTCACAAACAATAGTGATGCAAACTCATAAAGGCGTTGTGATCTGGAGGAAAGAGAGGGTTGTAGCTTGTATAGGTTGCGGAAACTTACGTTCAGAATTATCAAAATCCACAACAATATCAGAGATACCATATACTATATTAATTTTTTCATACCAATTTTAAAGGATGAGGAGGGGGTTTGGTAAAATTCTTGAAATTGGTGCTGCAAACTGACAGACAGGGGCATTGTGAACTCATTTCCTGTAGCATCTGCTTCTACATATTTGATCATAAATATAAAAAGGTGATGTGGGTTTCTCTTAAATTTTTTATGGAGGAGAAAAATATCCTTTTTTACTTTCTGACCAAATTTTATCCTAACCCAGTTTGGCATTTGAGAGATAAAATTAAAACACCCGTGTGTTGCAAACTGGAATGACAAACTCTATTTTTGCATAGTTGTTGGATATTCACCTTGTTGGGAGGTTGAAACCTATCAAGGAAGCTTCTAATGATATCTTAGGAATTATTTGAACATGGGGGACATGTTTTCCATCTCCATAGAAATCGGAATGACCTATTTCAAAAGGAATGTATCGTTATAGACAAAATCCCAAAAAAATAGGATTTTGTTAGGCTTTTGTTGGAATCTTTTGTAACAAGACTCCTAAATGGAGGAGGATCCTATGTAAATCCATGGTTTGGACCTCCTTAGGCTAAATAGATATTATTCACTATAAATGAAAGGGTTTTTTATGAGAAAAGGGTTGGATCCATGAGCCAAAAAAGGAGAGATTCTGAGGAACAATTTTAGTTGTTCATTTGTAAGCCCTAGGGCCTGTTTTCAATGACATTTTATTCCATTAAATATTCATGAGAGTTGTTATCATATTGTATTCTGTGTTTTTCCAATTTGTTTATCTTAATGCTTGAAAATATTGCAGGTTCTGAGGATCATAACTGCCATTAATGGATGGATTCATGAATAATAGAGGATCTATTGTACCTTGCCCATTTAATCATTGTTTATTGTGAAAGAAATCCTTATCTATTTGCAGAAAGGATCTTTGTACAATGGATGTTATTCCTTTCTTCATATTCACCATGCTTCTACTCATAATTATATATCCATTTTGTCTAATATACAATTTGATTTCCTTTGACCTGTAGGATGTTGTGACTCCTTTCCTAATGGAATGCCTCTGCAAACAATTTTTTTCCCTCTCCCTTTCTTTCCCAGTCTTGTTGATCCACCTACTCAATGAATTTAATCCATTTATATTATCATGGGTATTGGGATTTCACTTATAGTACTATAAGTGTGAATCTCAGTGCTAACATTTTGGGCATCGTTGCCAAAGATGAAGTTGAATATCTTCCCTGGGATGTACGACATAGATTAATACTAGTTCTTGATGGTGAGAAAGGATTGGTGATAGACAAGACTACAATGTTTTCACCTTGGTGACTGCACACATTTGAAGAAATTGTTGTTGATTCAAATCAAGTTATAGGACTCTAGTGAGGAATGAGCTCAAACAAAAAATGGAAGGAAGACCCAAGAAGTCCAGGTATCAAGATATCAATTTACTTCAAGATCTCATATTACTTTTTATCTTTTCTTTCCGGTTCTTTCCTTCATACATCAGAAAAATTATCCTTTTCTTTATTTACTCTGATGACCATAAGTTCACTACTACATATCCCTCTTTGAAAGAAGAATATTTTCATTCTTATTACATAGTTGATGTTGATCCTAGTCCTTCATCTGAAACATATGAGAACAATGTTTGTATTCAAATACTTCATGAACATTATCATCCGTGTAACAATGTAAATGATACAACTGATTTAACACCTTCTTTGATCATAGTACTATCTTCTACCACCACTGCTGGAATTTTCAATCAATCCATTAAACGTCACTTTTAGCCTAATGATGTTGATTTCAGAAAAAGAGAAAAAATGTTCAAACCTTTAAATATTCCCTCTACTCTTCATCCTTATCCTCATAAGTTTTTAGAATATCTACCCCTTTTTGTTGGAGAAGACCATAGTATAATTGAGAAACATTTGGTATCTTTTCAGAATGTCATTGACAATTTGGAAATCATGCATGAGGAGATTGTTAAGAGGTCATTTTTCAAATATTTGGTTGGAGATACTTCTTTGTGGTTTAAAAATATAGAGGTTGGTTCCATTCATTTGTGGGATGAGTTATGTGGTGCATTTTCAAGGTACTGGGGAGAGAAAAAATATTTTGACAAGTGCTTAGCTGATATTTATGATTTGAAAAGAGGGGAAGATGAAGATATTGCATTTTCAACATGAGATTTTATAGTTTTTATTGCAGCATGCCTTTAAATGTTTGACCTCCTGAAGTTGCTGCTAGACTGTGTTATGTAACGACTCTTCATCCATATTTTTTTCTTCTTCTCCTATAAAGGAGGTTTATTACCTTGCAAAAAATGTTCAATGATGCTCAAGAGGTTGAGGAAAATCTCAAATCCTATGGAAAATTTTCAGATCAAGTTAAGGATGAGGAGTGGAATGCAAACATAGTTGATAGTGCACATGAACAATAAGGATTCCATGAGGAGCAGTTGGAAGAGCATATTGTCGAGGAGAAAGATCTTGTCTCTTATTTTGTTAATTATGATATTCAATAAGTCTTTTGTTTACCTTTATATGATGAGTACAATAACTATGATGAGGTTGATTTCCAAAAAAATATCATAAATATCCTTTCATCCAGAAAACGATTCTTTTCAACACTCTTATAAAAACATTCATCCCATTTATGATAGTTATGACCTCTATCATAGGGAAAATTGTGACTTAGTTGGAGGTAAGTCATTTCCCTTATGTTTTTCATCATTTAATATGTTGAAATGAAAATTTGAAGTTTCTTATAGAGAAAAAAGAGTTGAGCTGCAAAATCACTCAAGTGTTTTGGAACATACGGATAACATTATAAGTCAACAACAACTTTTCCATGTTCATAGTGATCCTATGGTTTTATACATGGATAATTTTATTGAGGTTGAAATGCATGATAAGGAAAATAATCAGATTGTTTCCTTTTGTTATGAGCATGATATTTCATTTGAAATCTTAGAACAAGAAAAATCAACATTTGAGGAAAAAGATACAGTGAATAAAGAAGCTTGTATGTTTCTTTATATTTGTGAAAAAGGAAGGAACTATAGACATAGGATATCCTTTCCATTTTATCAATCAACAAGTGATATTCACACATGGGATTCAACATCATTTTTCATTTCTATTGGAAACATCAGATAAAGAGCCCTTTATGAGTTACCTACAATCAGACAAAAGAATTGGTCCTTCAAAGTGGATGAGTTTTGAGATTGGATTTAATTTTCAATATGAATTTCCATTAAGCGGGGTTATGCATGGAATCTGATCAGTAGACAAGGTCCTTACATGGATGATTTTGGATTTTTTATGTCACCTCATCAAGCATCTCAGAGATCAAGTTAGAAGTAGGTAGTGTACATAAATAAGCTCACTTCATGAGCTTTTCTTTCTAGTTCAAATTTGGTTCGCAATTTTCATTCTGTTTGTTTTTTGGCTTTCAATAAAAGATTAGAGGTGTTCTCAAGGAATGAAAAACTCTCAAGGAATAGATATAGTACAGATTGCAAATATGGAATGGATAAGGAACTGGAACTACATATTCTTGGTAGCTCACAAGGAGCATGCCATCCCCTGTGGAGCCAGATGTTAACATATATGGTTGTATGTGTCAACAGGTCTTATTCGTTTTGATTTTTTGAGTCATTGGGTTCATGGAACATAGGTTTTTAATTTATTAGGTTGTTCCCATATTGTGACAATCAATTCCATAAGGTAATACTATTCTATATGGATATTACATGTCATTCTATTTCTGGTGGTATCTGGCACATTACATAACTCTCACGGTTAGAGATTTATGGCCATTAAAAGTTGGAGAACCTAGGTTTGGGTAATGGACCCAAGTTTGTTTGATGGATAATGGTAGTAGCTTTGATATATTTTCAGGTAATACTATTCTATATGGATATTACATGTCATTCCATTTCGGTTGGTATGTGGAACATCACATAACTCCTCACAGTTTGATAGTTGTGGCCTTACGAAGTTGGAGGACCCTCATATGTTGGCTTGAAGCCCAAAAGGTCAAATAAGTCAAAGATATTGCAAAGAAGAAATTGTTATTTAAATGATAAAGTAAAGTGACAAATTCAAGAAGGATTCTTTAAATAATAAAGTGAAGTGACAAAATCAAAGAAGAGTATTTAAATGATAAAGAGAGGTGACAAACTCAAGGAGGAATATTTAAATGACGAAGTAATGGAGAAATTTCTAATTATGGAAAGTAGTTAACCCTACAAATGAGGAAAGTAGGTTAAGTGACCTAGAAATAGGTTAAGTGACCTAGATATGGGTTAAGTGACCTAGAAGATGGAGAGTATAAATAAGAGCCAAGGCTCTCTCATTTTACTTCACACTTGAGAATATTGAATATCTATCGGTGACTGAGGTAACCAAGGGATAACTAAGACAAATTTCAGAGGGAAGGTGAAGAAAAGAAAGTTGGAATTCAAGGGAGGATAAATTCTTTTGATGATGATTTGTAAGGTATGTTATTTATAGGTCATCTCACCATTTTCGCAATAACGTTTTTTCTAGAATGATTTAGACCGTGAAATTTATATTCCATTGAGGAAACATATAAAATATCTATGGTAAAAAATTCATCTTGTGTTTCATTTTATTTTTGGATTTACACTCCATGGAAAATAGAGTTTGTGGCTAGTCCTGAAACTAGTTTAAAACATGTGTTTAAGGTAAAAACACCATAACTTCTTCATAACAGATCCAAATTCAGTAAGACCAAATGTGTTGGTTAGATTATAGTATTTAGTATGCTCTGTAACATTTTCACATATATTCAAAAAACATTCCATGTGGGGAATGCTATACAAGGTCACTCTCTAGAATAAGACAAAATTCACCAAGGTATGTCATTTTTGCTATAACTCCTTCTATGAGAGGTTCCAAGTAGTGACACCTAGAGGAATTGCATAAAACACATTGATGAACATTGTGTATAATTTTCATATCTTTATTCATTACAAGTACATAGTTATTATTATTTCAAGTTAGGGTTTTTGAGTAATACAAAACTAGTCATGTGAGACTAAAGAAAAGTTTGATGAAAATGATAGTCTCTTTTTGTTAAATTTAATGAAGGTTTGTAGGTATGTGATCATATAGACCAAGTCTATTAAAAAGTTACAAATAATATCTGGATGATGAAATTGATGAGGCATTTTGGTTGAGGTACATGTTGGGTACATGGTTGAGACAAGTAGTTGACGAGTTGGCACATACATGAGGTGTATAGTTGATGATGTTGGTACATCGTGATGAGTCATAATTGACGAGTAGTTGATACATGATGGGTACATAATTGGTACATGGTTGGAGGAACTTATTAGTAGTATTGTTGACACATGGTTTATGGGTGAT
>JZKD02S1802103.1:68621-89364 GCA_000966675.3 Picea glauca
GTTGTATCTTCATTTTCATTTTCCTTCATGTCCAAATAACTTCATCAATCTTCTGGTCCAAAACCCATGACTAGGGTTGACATCAATGACAACAACCAATCTTCCAACAAAGAAAAGAGTCCAGGTACCAGGTGCAGTTGAAACTAGGTACCAAACACAGAAAAGACAGTCTGCAAAAGGAAGGGAGGCATGGAGCAGAAAGAAAAGACTGCACTACGCAGTGTGCAAGTCAAAGTAGAACAAAAGGATCAGATAGGAAGTGCCTCGGGATGAGTCATAGGTGAGTGTTGGGGGCTTGTTGGCTGTTGGTTATGGAAGGAAGCGGAGATCAAGGAATAAAAGGTGGAATGTGCACTTCGCGAAAGAAACAGTAATTGTTACTGGGGTGAAGTGAGAAAAAGAGGAGAAAATATGGAGCGAAGTATAGAAAAGTAAGTCGTTGGACGAGAGGATCGAGGATGACAGATAAGCAAGCGGGAAAATCCACCATTAGCACCATGCAAGAAGAAAGGAAAGACATGCTAGTGAAGCCCGAGGAAAGCGGGTCAAGTTGACCTAGGGTTTTAGTCACTTAGGCTTTTGGTATCTAGGGTTTTGGACACTTAGGTTATGACCTAAGACTATCGGTGAACTACTATAATGTATAAATAAAGGTATAAAGGACCTGGGTTGGGTTGGTACGATATTGTTGTTGAGATAGTTCTATTGTTGTTGTGAGAGAACATTATATTGTAAGAGAGAGTGCAGAGAGAAAGAATTTTTCTGGTATTGTAAAATCTTCAGCTGTGTGCAAAGGTCAAGTCCTCCAGTTGGGTGCATAGGAAGGGGAGAGAAAGAGAGAAAGAATACAAAAGATCCACTAGCTAAGAGTGCATATCAGAACTGTATTCTTTATCTTAATAAATCTCAAGCACAGTTCTGTGGACGTAGCCCTAGAGAGGGGGTGAACCACGTATGTCTGGTGTTATGCGTGTATGATTGATGTCTTGGTCTATGTCATTATTATTCTATTATTTCATAGTTTTGTTAGAGTAGATCTAAGAGGGAAATTGTTATATGATGACTATGATGTTGTTGTGAGACCCTCTTGATATTCCCTTGGTTGTAGACATCTCTGTCCTGCAACCCCCTCATAGCTGCTTCGAGTGAGACTACATCTGCTTAGCAGGTGTTGTTGAAAGGGCCAGTAGCTAGGGCTTGTTGGTGTGCTCTTGGAGCTGAAACCTGGGTCTACCCCTGTGCCAACATGCATAACATCACAATACATAGCAAGGCAAAGCATGGCATGTCAAGGAATGACATGCCATGGAAAGATAAGGCATGGCATGGAAAGGAAAGGAAAGACATGGCATGGCATGAAAAGGAAAGGTAAGGCAAGGAATGACATGGAAAGGCATGGAATGGATCAATAAGGCCTTGAAGTGTCATTCCATGCCTTGCCTTGATTTGCTTTTCCATGTCATGCGGTGCAGGAAAGGCATGACGTGGAATGGAAAGGAAAGTGGAGGCAAATAAAGGCATGGCATGGAAAGTAAAGGCATGACATGGCATGGCATGGCATGGCAAGGCATGGCATGGCATGGCATGGAAAGGCAAGGCATGGCATGGAAAGGCAAGGTGTTATGACAAATATTAGCCCGCGAATGGGTTAAGCTCCTCTTTGGACCAAGACCCCTTCTTTGGTCCAAGGACAGAATAAAAAAAATGGTCACTACTTTCCTTATAGATATATTTCAATAACCTATAGATAGAAAGAGAGAGGCTTCCCTGTTTCCTGAAGTTTTTCCTCGTTGTTCTGATTCCTTCAATGATCAAAGAGACTTGCAAAACAATGGAAAACCTTCCTACTTCTACTAGATTTTGTTATATAAAAACCATATATATCTATACCTAATTGGAATTAAGCATAGAAATTACAATGAACAACATAATGAAATGAATAGGCCAAGTAAATATTAATTTGGAAAACATTTACAAGCACTTACAAGCCATGTCTGACGCTACAACACCTTCCCCAAGTTCTCCTCGTCTGGCCCTTGCAAGAAAGTACTGAGATCAAAATGTTGATGCTTCAATGGATTCTTTCTCTTAGGATCAAATTTTTGACACTTGAAATATTCCTCACTCACCTTGGAACTCCCTCATTGTATAGGATTTGGAGGCTTAACCACCATGGATAATATCACTCACTAGATCCCCAAATTGGGATCTCTAAGATTTTTAGGGAGAAAATATCTCTCAAGGATTTTAGGGAGAAAATATATTTCTCTTGGTTTGAGAAAATGTCTCAGCCATCCATGAGACTCTCAAGTTCTATTTGAGATTATGATTCTAAATGTGAGGTGGATTCTCACACCAAATTGATTTTATTTTTATGAATAATAATGAATAATATATGTGCACATAGTATTTTGACCTTCATATGATAAATTTATCCTCCACACAAGGTGTGGCATTGAAAGGCAGGGAAATGCATGGCATGGAAACGGAAGGCAATGCAAGGCATGACATGGAAAGGCATGCAAAGGCAAGGAATGGCATGAAATGACATGGCGTGGCATGGAAAGGAAAGGCAAGGCATGACATGGAAAGGGAAGGAAATGCAAGGCATGACATGAAATGGAAAGTCAAGGAAATGCATGGCATGGAAAGGAAAGGAAATGCAAGGCATGGCATGGAAACACATGCAAAGGAAAGGCATGGCATGGCATGTCATGGTATGGAAAGGAAAGGCATGGCAGAGCATGGCATGGGAAGGCATTGCATGTCATGGAAAGGAAAGGCAATGCAAGGCATGTCATGAAAAGGCATGAAAAGGAAAGGCATGGCATGGCATGAAAAGGAAAGGAAAGGAAATGCAAGGAATGGCATGGCATGACATGGCATGACATGGAAAGGAAAGGAAATGAAAGGAATAGCATGGCATGACATGGCATGACATGGAAAGGAAAGGAAATGCATGGCATGGAAAGGAAAGGAAATGAAAGGCATGGCATATCAAGGTATGCAAAAGAAAGGCATGGCATGTCATGGCATAGCAAGGAAAGACAAGGCAAGGCAAGGCATGACATNCTTTGGACCAAGACCCCTTCTTTGGTCCAAGGACAGAATAAAAAAAATGGTCACTACTTTCCTTATAGATATATTTCAATAACCTATAGATAGAAAGAGAGAGGCTTCCCTGTTTCCTGAAGTTTTTCCTCGTTGTTCTGATTCCTTCAATGATCAAAGAGACTTGCAAAACAATGGAAAACCTTCCTACTTCTACTAGATTTTGTTATATAAAAACCATATATATCTATACCTAATTGGAATTAAGCATAGAAATTACAATGAACAACATAATGAAATGAATAGGCCAAGTAAATATTAATTTGGAAAACATTTACAAGCACTTACAAGCCATGTCTGACGCTACAACACCTTCCCCAAGTTCTCCTCGTCTGGCCCTTGCAAGAAAGTACTGAGATCAAAATGTTGATGCTTCAATGGATTCTTTCTCTTAGGATCAAATTTTTGACACTTGAAATATTCCTCACTCACCTTGGAACTCCCTCATTGTATAGGATTTGGAGGCTTAACCACCATGGATAATATCACTCACTAGATCCCCAAATTGGGATCTCTAAGATTTTTAGGGAGAAAATATCTCTCAAGGATTTTAGGGAGAAAATATATTTCTCTTGGTTTGAGAAAATGTCTCAGCCATCCATGAGACTCTCAAGTTCTATTTGAGATTATGATTCTAAATGTGAGGTGGATTCTCACACCAAATTGATTTTATTTTTATGAATAATAATGAATAATATATGTGCACATAGTATTTTGACCTTCATATGATAAATTTATCCTCCACACAACGTGTGGCATGGAAAGGCAGGGAAATGCATGGCATGGAAAGGGAAGGCAATGCAAGGCATGACATGGCAAGGCATGCAAAGGCAAGGAATGGCATGAAATGGCATGGCCTGGCATGGAAAGGAAAGGCAAGGCATGACATGGAAAGGGAAGGAAATGCAAGGCATGACATGAAATGGAAAGTCAAGGAAATGCATGGCATGGCAAGGAAAGGAAATGCAAGGCATGGCATGGAAACACATGCAAAGGAAAGGCATGGCATGGCATGTCATGGTATGGAAAGGAAAGGCATGGCAAGGCATGGCATGGGAAGGCATTGCATGTCATGGAAAGGAAAGGCAATGCAAGGCATGTCATGACAAGGCATGAAAAGGAAAGGCATGGCATGGCATGAAAAGGAAAGGAAAGGAAATGCAAGGAATAGCATGGCATGACATGGCATGACATGGAAAGGAAAGGAAATGAAAGGAATAACATGGCATCACATGGCATGACATGGAAAGGAAAGGAAATGCATGGCATGGAAAGGAAAGGAAATGAAAGGAATGGCATATCAAGGTATGCAAAGGCAAGGCATGGAATGTCATGGCATAGCAAGGAAAGACAAGGCAAGGCAAGGCATGACATGGCATGGCATGGAAAGGGAAGACAATGCATGGAATGGCAAGGCAAGGCATGCAAAGGCGAGGAATTATGAATCAATAATATCATGAGACCACACCATAAGGATGGAACATAAACATATTTAGTGACATCCCTTTCTATGTAAATCCTATTAATTATGATAATCCATGTTTCAAAACTATGAAGATAACTTAGATCCATGTTTCAAGTTTTGTGGATGATTTTATTGTTAGGAATTCATGGATCATCATTGATTTACCTAGTAAGTGTTATTTCTAAATCATTGATGGTTAATTCTTGAATGTATTAAATATTGTTTTTATCAGAGTGGTGATATTTCATGTTATCTTGTATTCTTCTTGAATTAAGCTTGTCCTGAAACCCTCAATTTCGTGGTTAGATTAAGACTTACCCTCAATTTCCATCTATGCTAGCTTGACATCTAGGTTTTAATTTTCATATTTCACCCTTAGAATACACCTTGACACCGTTTATTACATTTTTTTCATAATTTTCATCCCTTTAGGGATTGATGTCTTTAATATTTTAGGGTTGTTGTGTGTCATATTCCATTTCAGCAAGATTTTTTTATCTAAACCCTAGTTTAGGCTTGCATTTTCAGCCACCTTTCATTGCATGGTTACTTGTTTTAAGGGATGTTATATTTGTCGTGTTGTAACTTGCCATATTGTTAAAGTTAAACATATTAATTACAAGTTTTATAACCACTATAGTTTCCTTGTTGATTTGTGGGGTTTTGGACTTCCCATTAACTTGTTTGAACTTAGTTAATATCATTTATTGGCTTCAAAAGGAATGGAAATGGAATGACATGGAAATGGCATGCCATGGCATGGCTTAGCAAGGCATGTCATGGAAAGGCAAGGAATTCCATGGCATGGCTTGGAAAGGCATGGCATGGCTTGGAAAGGCATGGCATGGCTTGGCAAGGCAAGGCATGGCATGGTATGACATTTCATGTGAAGGAAAGGCAAGAAAAGGAATGGCATGGCATGGAATGGAAAGGAATGGAATGAAAAGGAAAGCCATGGCATGACATGGAATGACAAGGCAAGGCATGGAATGGCAAGGAATGACATGGTGTCACATGGAAATGAAAGGAAATCCATGGCATGGCATAGCAAGGAATGTCATGGCATGGAAAGGCATGGTATGGCATGAAAAGGCATGGTATGCCATGGAAATAAAATGCAATGGTATGTCTTGGAAAGGCATGTCATGGCAAGGAAAGGCATATCATGGCAAGGCAAGGCATACCATAGCATGGCTTGGAAAGGCATGGCATGTCTTGGCAAAGCATCTCATGGAAAGGCAAGGCAAGACAAGACATGTCATGGCATGGAATGGAAAGGAAAGGCATGACATGCCATGGCAAGGAAAAGAAATCCATGGAAAGGCATGGCATGGCATGGCATGCCAAGTTAAGGCAAGTCATGGAAAGGCAAGGCATGCAATGGTATGTCATGGAAAGGCAAGGCATGGCATGGCATGGATTGGAAAGGAATGGCATGGCATGACATGACATGTCATGGAAAGGCAAGGCAAGGCATGAAATGGAATGGCATGACATATCATGGAAAGAAAAGGAAATACAAGGCATTCCATGGCATGACATGGAAAGGAATGGCATGGAAAGGCAAGGCATGGTATGTAATGACAAGGGAAGGCATGGAATGACATGGAAAGGTATGGAATGGAAAGGCATGGCATGACATGGAATGGCATGGAATGACAAGGAATGTCATGGAAAGGAAAGGGATGCAATGACATGTCATGGCAGGGCAAGGAATGACATGGAATGGCTTGAAAAGGAATGGCATGACATGGCATGGAATGTCATGGAAAGAAAAGGCATGGCAATGAACTGCATGGAATGGAAAGGCATGTCATGAAAAGACAAGGCATGCAATGTCAAGGAAAGGCATGGCATGGAATGGAAAGCCAAGGAAAGGAATGACATGGCATGGAAAGGAAAGAAAAGACATGGAATGGAATGGTATGGAAAGGACAGGCATGGCATGGAAAGGTAAGGCATGGCATGGAAAAGAAAGGTATGAAATGGCATGGCATGGAAACGCATGGAAGAACTTGGCAAGGAAAGTCATAGCATGGCATGGAAACTCAAGGAAAGGAAAGGCATGGCATGTCTTGGCAAGGCATGCAAACATTTTCACCCAGACTTAAAATGTTATAAACACTTCATTGGATGTAAATGAACTTTGTGATATAAATTTAAGTCATGCATCCTTAGAAAATTTGTTTTGTTTTTCTTGGAATGAGAAAGGTTTATTTTTTTGTTATTCATCTCTAATTGCAATCCACATTTTGATTTGAAATTTTCCTTGCATAATGTTGTGGAAAGTTATATTTATTGTTTTATAGTTTAAAATGGGAAGCTACATGACAAACATGCAAGGAGGGATTAGTCTATTTTAGATCATAGTGGTGTTCTAGGGATTTGTAAATGTAACAACCTATATTTTGGCCTTAGAAGGTTAGAACTTTGATTTTTACTTATCTTAGTGATTCATTGCTTAGTTTTTGTTGGGTTTAGTTAGAATGATGTAGAGATTTGATATGTATACATTTGGACCTATTTATGTGTTGCAGGATATTATTTTTATTGTTATATGTTTATAATGATTATAGTTATGTGATTTGTTTAAACATGCAAACTGAAATGTGGAACTTTGGAGCTTCATGCACTACCCATATGTGTGGTATTTATTTCCTTTAATAAGTTAATATTATATATGAAGATGATGATGATGATGATGATGATGATGTTTTAGTAGTTTTGAGGCATCCTCTTTTGTATATGATAATTTCCTTGAAAGTAGTACATTAAGGTGGAATCAAGTGTCATACATCAACTTTGAGTTCTTTGGTGCCTTGTCCATCTACCATATGCATCCAAAAAGTGCACCCAAGTGTGTCCAGTGCATTGGAAATTAGTTTAACTTTACCAATGTTGAAGGAAATGTATGCCCAACCCATAAATTTAGGTAATGAGAACCATTCATTGCTTATAGATTTAGCACTTAACATTATTTTCCACCATAAGAGATCCATTAATGCNCTAAATGTGAGGTGGATTCTCACACCAAATTGATTTTATTTTTATGAATAATAATGAATAATATATGTGCACATAGTATTTTGACCTTCATATGATAAATTTATCCTCCACACAACGTGTGGCATGGAAAGGCAGGGAAATGCATGGCATGGAAAGGGAAGGCAATGCAAGGCATGACATGGCAAGGCATGCAAAGGCAAGGAATGGCATGAAATGGCATGGCCTGGCATGGAAAGGAAAGGCAAGGCATGACATGGAAAGGGAAGGAAATGCAAGGCATGACATGAAATGGAAAGTCAAGGAAATGCATGGCATGGCAAGGAAAGGAAATGCAAGGCATGGCATGGAAACACATGCAAAGGAAAGGCATGGCATGGCATGTCATGGTATGGAAAGGAAAGGCATGGCAAGGCATGGCATGGGAAGGCATTGCATGTCATGGAAAGGAAAGGCAATGCAAGGCATGTCATGACAAGGCATGAAAAGGAAAGGCATGGCATGGCATGAAAAGGAAAGGAAAGGAAATGCAAGGAATAGCATGGCATGACATGGCATGACATGGAAAGGAAAGGAAATGAAAGGAATAACATGGCATCACATGGCATGACATGGAAAGGAAAGGAAATGCATGGCATGGAAAGGAAAGGAAATGAAAGGAATGGCATATCAAGGTATGCAAAGGCAAGGCATGGAATGTCATGGCATAGCAAGGAAAGACAAGGCAAGGCAAGGCATGACATGGCATGGCATGGAAAGGGAAGACAATGCATGGAATGGCAAGGCAAGGCATGCAAAGGCGAGGAATTATGAATCAATAATATCATGAGACCACACCATAAGGATGGAACATAAACATATTTAGTGACATCCCTTTCTATGTAAATCCTATTAATTATGATAATCCATGTTTCAAAACTATGAAGATAACTTAGATCCATGTTTCAAGTTTTGTGGATGATTTTATTGTTAGGAATTCATGGATCATCATTGATTTACCTAGTAAGTGTTATTTCTAAATCATTGATGGTTAATTCTTGAATGTATTAAATATTGTTTTTATCAGAGTGGTGATATTTCATGTTATCTTGTATTCTTCTTGAATTAAGCTTGTCCTGAAACCCTCAATTTCGTGGTTAGATTAAGACTTACCCTCAATTTCCATCTATGCTAGCTTGACATCTAGGTTTTAATTTTCATATTTCACCCTTAGAATACACCTTGACACCGTTTATTACATTTTTTTCATAATTTTCATCCCTTTAGGGATTGATGTCTTTAATATTTTAGGGTTGTTGTGTGTCATATTCCATTTCAGCAAGATTTTTTTATCTAAACCCTAGTTTAGGCTTGCATTTTCAGCCACCTTTCATTGCATGGTTACTTGTTTTAAGGGATGTTATATTTGTCGTGTTGTAACTTGCCATATTGTTAAAGTTAAACATATTAATTACAAGTTTTATAACCACTATAGTTTCCTTGTTGATTTGTGGGGTTTTGGACTTCCCATTAACTTGTTTGAACTTAGTTAATATCATTTATTGGCTTCAAAAGGAATGGAAATGGAATGACATGGAAATGGCATGCCATGGCATGGCTTAGCAAGGCATGTCATGGAAAGGCAAGGAATTCCATGGCATGGCTTGGAAAGGCATGGCATGGCTTGGAAAGGCATGGCATGGCTTGGCAAGGCAAGGCATGGCATGGTATGACATTTCATGTGAAGGAAAGGCAAGAAAAGGAATGGCATGGCATGGAATGGAAAGGAATGGAATGAAAAGGAAAGCCATGGCATGACATGGAATGACAAGGCAAGGCATGGAATGGCAAGGAATGACATGGCGTCGCATGGAAATGAAAGGAAATCCATGGCATGGCATAGCAAGGAATGTCATGGCATGGAAAGGCATGGTATGGCATGGAAATAAAATGCAATGGTATGTCTTGGAAAGGCATGTCATGGGAAGGAAAGGCATGTCATGGCAAGGCAAGGCATGCCATAGCATGGCTTGGAAAGGCATGGCATGGCTTGGCAAGGCATCTCATGGAAAGGCAAGGCAAGACAAGACATGTCATGGCATGGAATGGAAAGGAAAGGCATGACATGCCATGGCAAGGAAAATAAATCCATGGAAAGGCATGGCATGGCATGGCATGCCAAGTTAAGGCAAGTCATGGAAAGGCAAGGCATGAAATGGTATGTCATGGAAAGGCAAGGCATGGCATGTCATGGATTGGAAAGGAATGGCATGGCATGACATGACATGTCATGGAAAGGCAAGGCAAGGCATGAAATGGAATGGCATGACATATCATGGAAATACAAGGAAATACAAGGCATTCCATGGCATGACATGACAAGGCATGGCATGGAAAGGCAAGGCATGGTATGGAATGACAAGGGAAGGCATGGAATGGCATGGAAAGGCATGGAATGGAAAGGCATGGCATGACATGGAATGGCATGGAATGACAAGGAATGTCATGGAAAGGAAAGGGATGCAATGGCATGTCATGGCAGGGCAAGGAATGACATGGAATGGCTTGATAAGGAATGGCATGACATGGCATGGAATGTCATGGAAAGGAAAGGCATGGCAATGAAATGCATGGAATGGAAAGGCATGTCATGGAAAGACAAGGCATGCAATGTCAAGGAAAGGCATGGCATGGAATGGCAAGCCAAGGAAAGGAATGGCATGGCATGGAAAGGAAAGGAAAGACATGGAATGGAATGGTATGGAAAGGACAGGCATGGAATGTAAAGACATGGAAATGTAAGGCATGGCATGGAAAGGTAAGGCATGGCATGGAAAGGAAAGGTATGAAATGGCATGGCATGGAAAGGCATGGAAGAGCTTGGCAAGGAAAGTCATAGCATGGCATGGAAACTCAAGGAAAGGAAAGGCATGGCATGGCTTGGCAAGGCATGCAAACATTTTCACCTAGACTTAAAATGTTATAAACACTTCATTGGATGGAAATGAACTTTGTGATATAAATTTAAGTCATGCGTCCTTAGAAAATTTGTTTTGTGTTTCTTGGAATGAGAAAGGTTTGTTTTTTTGTTATTCATCTTTAATTGCAATCCACATTTTGATTTGAAATTTTCCTTGCATAATGTTGTGGAAAGTTATATTTATTGTTTTATAGTTTAAAATGGGAAGCTACATGACAAGACATGCAAGGAGGGATTAGTCTATTTTAGATCATAGTGGTGTTCTAGGGATTTGTAAATGTAACAACCTATATTTTGGCCTTAGAAGGTTAGAACTTTGATTTTTACTTATCTTAGTGATTCATTGCTTAGTTTTTGTTGGGTTTAGTTAGAATGATGTAGAGATTTGATATGTATACATTTGGACCTATTTATGTGTTGCAGGATATTATTTTTATTGTTATATGTTTATAATGATTATAGTTATGTGATTTGTTTAAACATGCAAACTGAAATGTGGAACTTTGGAGCTTCATGCACTACCCATATGTGTGGTATTTATTTCCTTTAATAAGTTAATATTATATATGAAGATGATGATGATGATGATGATGATGATGTTTTAGTAGTTTTGAGGCATCCTCTTTTGTATATGATAATTTCCTTGAAAGTAGTACATTAAGGTGGAATCAAGTGTCATACATCAACTTTGAGTTCTTTGGTGCCTTGTCCATCTACCATATGCATCCAAAAAGTGCACCCAAGTGTGTCCAGTGCATTGGAAATTAGTTTAACTTTACCAATGTTGAAGGAAATGTATGCCCAACCCATAAATTTAGGTAATGAGAACCATTCATTGCTTATAGATTTAGCACTTAACATTATTTTCCACCATAAGAGATCCATTAATGCATAACACAAATATTTATAATCATTTTAGAAAAAAATCATGCATTCATACACATAAAATTCATACATTCATCAACATAAAATGCAGAAAGAATGAGATGAACATAAAAAAACGTGCCATGATAAAAAAAATGACAACAAGTTCCCTAACATGGAAAAAACCCATATGGTGGCCTATATACATAATCGCAGTAATTGTTCAACCATTGATCACTTCCACCCTTGCCACCCTCAGGAGCATTCTAAAAATCTATCTTTCTTCTCTTACTTGAGGAAGCACCTCGAGTAGTTATGGGCCTAGGTGTTCTTCGTTGCTCTAGAGACTGGACAAATAAAATACATTGTTATAAGTTTTTTTCCTCAACGAATTAAAATACATACAAAATGATACTTTGTAATTTAATCTAATATAACTCACCACATATGCTATTGATAGTCGTGAGGGTGATACCCTCCTCTGTGACCCCAATCTATCATCAATGCCACCCTATTTTAGTTACAATGATCAAATACATAAAATTAAACAATAATGCGTAAAATTAAATTCATGATACATAAAAAATATCATCAACACATAATCTCACCGTGAATATCTTGGGCTTTGATAGAGAGTCACTAGCAGGTGGAGTGCTTGGTTGTACAACCTGCTCCTAGGAAATCTATACTATGGAAGCCTCGGTGGATTGGGTCAATGGAAATGGTGGTGGGGGTGGATGGAATACGGGTGCATCCATTCTGGATGGATGAGATGGAAGAGGTGGTGCAGATGAGTGGCATGCAGGTGAATCCACTGTTGATGCATGGAATAAGTAAAATGATGGGGGTGGGTAGAGATGGACCCCCACAGGCTGTACAAGTGATGATAACTCCCTTGACATGGATTAAATTGACCCAAAAGCAGAGCCTAGGTGCCTAGGGAGTGCAGTAGTAATATAACTAGCGAATATGTTCGTAGCTTGCATACATATTAATAATATTGAACCATCAGTACCAAATAGTAAAATTCAAAAATATAAACACAACAAATTGGATATTTAAATGATATCTAACTCTACACATGATACCTATGATGCAGGTGACTTGTCCATCCTAGATAGACATTCCTCAACATCACCTAGTCCCACATCTTGTAGAAACACAAGAACATTAAATATTTGAGGATACCATAAAAAAAAGAAATGACTGTGGTGAATTTATCAAATCTCACACATAGTTGTGTATGGGGTACGCCTAATTAGAAGGTTGCCTCTACTGTTGCATGAGTGGTGGAGATAGGAATTAATGCATCCATGGGCATAAACGATATGCTACATGGATGTAACAACTACAAAACAACATACAATAAAATATCTATATAAATACACAGAATGAAAGACAAATATATAACAATTAAGACCATAGTGTTGGTTAAGATACTAACCTCCTCCATGAATCTATGTTATTGACTAGCCTCCATAGGCCCATAATAGGTCTACCCATAGCTCAATAATATGTGAGGTTCACATGGACGATTGTTATGTCCATGTGATCTCTCCTCACTAAAATTTATTGTGTGGGGTGAAGCTATGACCCCTCTATCAATTTCATTGATAGTCACCTCCTATAGAGACAATGCAACAAAGCTTCCATGTTGCACTAGGCTTCGGGTCAATGATGAAATAGCCTGATGTACCTGCTACAAGATCTCTTCAATAGGAGGATGTTGGGTAGGGGGTCAGGCCTTCACATGGGGGATGAGGACCTAACATGGGATCATGTTTGACATGCTCTTGGTCTTGTGTGAACCCTTGACCCACCCTATGGAACTCACACATGTCAAAGTAGTTGACATGGTGACCCAAAATAAATTATGCCATAATTTTCTCTAAAAAATATAATGGCACCTCCCTGTTATTGCAAGGAGGTTTATCAAAAACCATATACCACCTATCCATCCATTTTTGACTAATCTATGGATAGATACACCATTAAATACAAATGCATTTTTTGTTCAAAGGTAGTTATTGTCCATTTCAAGGATCCCTAAAAATAGACAATAGTTTTTATTTTGAAATACCCAAATCTCTGACTTGGTTCCTATCCAATCTAATGTTGTAGTACTCAAACAGTATTTCCCTATACTCATAAATAGAAGTCAATCCCCCTTGGGCACTTGCACTGGACTACACAATGACGTCCAAAGAAGTAGCAAAGGACACTTTGCTTGGTTCTCTAGTGCCCCTTAACTGATCTACAAGTATTCTTAATGTATCCAACCCCTCATGAATTTCAGTGTTTAGATTGGATGGTTGTGGTGGGTTGGGGTTTTTCTCTCCTTGGTCTGCTAGTGAGAGGTTTACATTGTAAACGGGTTCCATTTTGTAATATACACTGCAATTTAGTAGGGCAATTTAATAAGTGGACTTATCACTATGGTATTAAAAACAAAAATTTTATTTTATCCCAACAAAATTATTAACATAATTTTGTGTAAAACAAAGAAAAACTATGTGTTATCTTTAAAATGAACTTGAAAAAAAGCTATATAGGATTGGTGAATTGTTGAGAGATTTGCATTCAAGTATTACTTATGTGCAGTGAACCTTGCTAATAAGGTGTCAATGCCATTGTGATTTACATCCATAACCTATGACTAATGCTTTTTATTTTTTCAAAACCAAGAAAGGAGATGACAAAAAATCAACCATACCTTTCTTTTGATGGACACGGTGGAAAGATCCTGGGATTTGATCCT
The DNA here is from genome assembly GCA_000966675.3 of Picea glauca. Lineage (NCBI taxonomy): Eukaryota > Viridiplantae > Streptophyta > Pinopsida > Pinales > Pinaceae > Picea > Picea glauca. The sequence continues at coordinate 82,782 of JZKD02S1802103.1, forward strand.
TCTTTACTTTTCCTTTTTTCTTTCTCAATGAAGGAAATTCATGAGGCACAATGTGAAAATGAGCACAAAACACACCTGCGGTCCTTAAAAAATGGGCACAACAAGAACGCATACACATTCTTGCCGATGAAGCTACGTGGAAAGCTTGATGGAGGTTCATGCCTTTCCAAACCTATAGGATTAGGAACGCATGTGTATTCCTGAGAACATGCATGCGTTCCTGACGACCCCCTTGCCACGTTTTCGACCACCAACTCCATGCACTCACCCAATGGGTTATGGCCTTTGCTTCACCCCAATATCATATGCATTTAGTAGATGCTCTTGGTTATTAAGAGCATGATGGACTAGATCCTCTCTACATGTGGTCTAGTTTTGCTTGTAGGGTGTGTTGGGAATGTGTGTTCTCTCCTCCCCTTACTCATAGCCTCTATGTTTTGAGCCCAAGGCCTTTCTTTGGTCACTTCATAAAAGAGATTATGGTCGAGGAAAGATTGAAGTTTTATTAAAGTTTTATTAGAGGGAAATGGTGCCCCACTTGGTAGACATTTGACTTNAGTCTATTTTAGATCATAGTGGTGTTCTAGGGATTTGTAAATGTAACAACCTATATTTTGGCCTTAGAAGGTTAGAACTTTGATTTTTACTTATCTTAGTGATTCATTGCTTAGTTTTTGTTGGGTTTAGTTAGAATGATGTAGAGATTTGATATGTATACATTTGGACCTATTTATGTGTTGCAGGATATTATTTTTATTGTTATATGTTTATAATGATTATAGTTATGTGATTTGTTTAAACATGCAAACTGAAATGTGGAACTTTGGAGCTTCATGCACTACCCATATGTGTGGTATTTATTTCCTTTAATAAGTTAATATTATATATGAAGATGATGATGATGATGATGATGATGATGTTTTAGTAGTTTTGAGGCATCCTCTTTTGTATATGATAATTTCCTTGAAAGTAGTACATTAAGGTGGAATCAAGTGTCATACATCAACTTTGAGTTCTTTGGTGCCTTGTCCATCTACCATATGCATCCAAAAAGTGCACCCAAGTGTGTCCAGTGCATTGGAAATTAGTTTAACTTTACCAATGTTGAAGGAAATGTATGCCCAACCCATAAATTTAGGTAATGAGAACCATTCATTGCTTATAGATTTAGCACTTAACATTATTTTCCACCATAAGAGATCCATTAATGCGTAACACAAGTATTTATAATGATTTTAGAAAAAAATCATACATTCATACACATAAAATTCATACATTCATCAACATAAAATGCAGAAAGAATGAGATGAACATAAAAAAACGTGCCATGATAAAAAAATGACAACAAGTTCCCTAACATGGAAAAAACCCATATGGTGGCCTATATACATAATCGCAGTAATTGTTCAACCATTGATCACTTCCACTCTTGCCACCCTCAGGAGCATTCTAAAAATCTATCTTTCTTCTCTTACTTGAGGAAGCACCTCGAGTAGTTATGGGCCTAGGCGTTCTTCGTTGCTCTAGAGACTGGACAAATAAAATACATTGTTATAAGTTTTTTTCCTCAATGAATTAAAATACATACAAAATGATACTTTGTAATTTAATCTAATATAACTCACCGCATATGCTATTGATAATCGTGAGGGTGCTACCCTCCTCCGCGACCCCAATCTATCATCAATGCCACCCTATTTTAGTTACAATGATCAAATACATAGAATTAAACAATAATGCGTAAAATTAAATTTATGATACATAAAAAATATCATCAACACATAATCTCACCGTGAATATCTTGGGCTTCGATAAAGAGTCACTAGCAGGTGGAGTGCTTGGTTGTACAACCTGCTCCTAGGAAATCTATACTATGGAAGCCTCGGTGGATTGGGTCAATGGAAATGGTGGTGGGGATGGATGGAATACGGGTGCATCCATTCTAGATGGATGCGATGGAAGAGGTGGTGCAGATGAGTGGCATGCAGGTGAATCCACTGTTGATGCATGGAATAAGTAAAATGATGGGGGTGGGTAGCGATGGACCCCCACAGGCTGTACAAGTGATGATAACTCCCTTGACATGGATTAAATTGACCCAAAAGCAGAGCCTAGGTGCCTAGGGAGTGCAGTAGTAATATAAATAGCGAATATGTCCGTAGCTTGCATACATATTAATAATATTGAACCATCAGTACCAAATAGTAAAATTCGAAAATATAAACACAACAAATTGGATATTTAAATGATATCTAACTCTACACATGATACCTATGATGCAGGTGACTTGTCCATCCTAGATGGACATTCCTCAACATCGCCTAGTCCCACATCTTGTAGAAACACAAGAACATTAAATATTTGAGGATACCATAAAACAAAGAAATGATTGTGGTGAATTTATCAAATGTCACACATAGTTGTGTATGGGGTACGCCCAATTAGAAGTTTGCCTCTACTGCTACATGAGTGGTGGAGATAGGAATTAATGCATCCATGGGCATAAACGATATGCTACATGGATGTAACAACTACAAAACAACATACAATAAAATATCTATTAAAATACATAGAATGAAAGACAAATATATAATAATTAAGACCATAGTGTTGGTTAAGATACTAACCTCCTCCATGAATCTATGTTATTGACTAGCCTCCATAGACCCATAATAGGTCTACCCATAGCTCAATAATATGTGAGGTTCACATGGACGATTTTTATGTCCATGTGATCTCTCCTCACTAAAATTTATTGTGTGGGGTGAAGCTATGACCCCTCTATCAATTTCATTGATAGTCACCTCCTATAGAGACAATGCAACAAAGCTTCCATGTTGCACTAGGCTTCGGGTCAATGATGAAATAGCCTGATGTACCTGCTACAAGATCTCTTCAATAGGAGGATGTTGGGTAGGGGGTCAGGCCTTCACATGGGGGATGAGGACCTAACATGGGATCATGTTTGACATGCTCTTGGTCTTGTGTGAACCCTTGACCCACCCTATGGAACTCACACATGTCAAAGTAGTTGACATGGTGACCCAAAATAAATTATGCCATAATTTTCTCTAAAAAATATAATGGCACCTCCCTGTTATTGCAAGGAGGTTTATCAAAAACCATATACCACCTATCCATCCATTTTTGACTAATCTATGGATAGATACACCATTAAATACAAATGCATTTTTTGTTCAAAGGTAGTTATTGTCCATTTCAAGGATCCCTAAAAATAGACAATAGTTTTTATTTTGAAATACCCAAATCTCTGACTTGGTTCCTATCCAATCTAATGTTGTAGTACTCAAACAGTATTTCCCTATACTCATAAATAGAAGTCAATCCCCCTTGGGCACTTGCACTGGACTACACAATGACGTCCAAAGAAGTAGCAAAGGACACTTTGCTTGGTTCTCTAGTGCCCCTTAACTGATCTACAAGTATTCTTAATGTATCCAACCCCTCATGAATTTCAGTGTTTAGATTGGATGGTTGTGGTGGGTTGGGGTTTTTCTCTCCTTGGTCTGCTAGTGAGAGGTTTACATTGTAAACGGGTTCCATTTTGTAATATACACTGCAATTTAGTAGGGCAATTTAATAAGTGGACTTATCACTATGGTATTAAAAACAAAAATTTTATTTTATCCCAACAAAATTATTAACATAATTTTGTGTAAAACAAAGAAAAACTATGTGTTATCTTTAAAATGAACTTGAAAAAAAGCTATATAGGATTGGTGAATTGTTGAGAGATTTGCATTCAAGTATTACTTATGTGCAGTGAACCTTGCTAATAAGGTGTCAATGCCATTGTGATTTACATCCATAACCTATGACTAATGCTTTTTATTTTTTCAAAACCAAGAAAGGAGATGACAAAAAATCAACCATACCTTTCTTTTGATGGACACGGTGGAAAGATCCTGGGATTTGATCCTTCTTTACTTTTCCTTTTTTCTTTCTCAATGAAGGAAATTCATGAGGCACAATGTGAAAATGAGCACAAAACACACCTGCGGTCCTTAAAAAATGGGCACAACAAGAACGCATACACATTCTTGCCGATGAAGCTACGTGGAAAGCTTGATGGAGGTTCATGCCTTTCCAAACCTATAGGATTAGGAACGCATGTGTATTCCTGAGAACATGCATGCGTTCCTGACGACCCCCTTGCCACGTTTTCGACCACCAACTCCATGCACTCACCCAATGGGTTATGGCCTTTGCTTCACCCCAATATCATATGCATTTAGTAGATGCTCTTGGTTATTAAGAGCATGATGGACTAGATCCTCTCTACATGTGGTCTAGTTTTGCTTGTAGGGTGTGTTGGGAATGTGTGTTCTCTCCTCCCCTTACTCATAGCCTCTATGTTTTGAGCCCAAGGCCTTTCTTTGGTCACTTCATAAAAGAGATTATGGTCGAGGAAAGATTGAAGTTTTATTAAAGTTTTATTAGAGGGAAATGGTGCCCCACTTGGTAGACATTTGACTTGAGAAGTACCTCTCATTATGGTAGCCATGTCTTAATGCATACATAATTTTTGCATGTTGTGTAAATTGGTGGAGGTTACAAAAATGTAATGTTTTGTGAATGAGGTGTAGCAAAATCCTAGAAGTATATGGTGAATCCAGCTCTCCAATGGAGTTGTTGGCATGAGGCATGGGAAGAAAAATTGATAGTGGAAACCCAAGAAAAGGACTCGTATGTTGTTGACACCACTACTCATTTATAGACATTGCAAGACCCACAATAAGAGTTTAGGGAATTCATGTAAATATCGTGAATACAATATATGTAGTTGGAGCTTCATCTAGGATCACTAGCCTTGCTAGTAACTCATATTGTTGGTTTTCTCAATGTCCCATAGGAGGTTATTCATCGCTCCACTCTTTCTTCCCTTACCCAAGGCTCATCCAGTCCAAAGGAGGGGAGTGTGGAGGTTCAATGCTCTTGCAACTTGAAATTGGAAGTCATTGTGAAAGGAAAATACCTACAAATAAATCATAAATGGATACACGCTATGAGGAATACACCAAGGATCCAGGCCATCGAAGATACCCATCATAGACCAACATTTTAAGTTTTTTCTTGTTTAGAATGTTTTTTCTTGTTTTTTTGGTTAGTAGGTTGGTTTATTCGGTAGCACATCTAGTATGTTAGCTAGTTTAAATCTTCGAGAGATAGTTGTAAGAATTTTTGGAATGAGGACATTGACATTTTTCTCATGAGCTATGACAATCATCTTATATTTAGTTCATATTACAAGTCACTCTAGTTTGACTATGGTTTTTTCCTAGTACAATGATTTCCATTATTGTTAGTTTTTTTTTAATGATAATATATATAAAATAAATTTTAAGCAATCCATTAAAACTTAGGTGTAATTTATGACACTTTGTTATTTGTTTCCTAAGTAATACATTTCCATGCACTTCCCCTCATTCCAAAGATGATATGTAGGGTAAACCCAATTGTATAGAAATTTGAAGCTGTGTCATGTCACTTATAGGAATGGAACCTGGGTGAGGACAATAGCACTTCGTATCACAACAACTTAAGCTAAACCCAATCAACATAACTCTTTATTATCCATGGTTATCTTTTAATATTATATTTGTAGCTTAATTTATAGATTGTATAATCTTAAATTCTATTTCAAATCTTTCAAAATTTTACACCAAAATTACTTTAAATATACTATTTTTAATAATTTAAATCTCACATAATTAGTTTTTTACAAATAATTCTAGGTTAATTGAATTTTTTTATTATATGTATCTTAATTTCCTTCAAAATTTACCTACTTTGAAAACTCACATATTATTTAATTTTCACAAAATTAAAATATGGTGAACTATTTTTTAACTTTTTATATAGCCCATCTACTTTGAAAACTCACATATAATTTAATTTCCACAAAATTCAAATATGGTGAACTATTTTTTAACTTTTTATATAGCCAATCTACTTTGAAAATTCACATATAATTTAATTTCCAAAAAAATATGGTAAATTATTTTTTAATTTTTTATATAACCCATGTAGTATGATCATTTATATAAGCTTTAAAGATAATTTTTTTATAATTTTTTAATTCAATATTTTATTTGACAATATTCTTAATATAAAAAAAATTATAACACTTTCACAAAATAATTAAAATTATTTTGATAAATTTATCTTTCTAAAAGTTACTCCAATCAAAAAGATGTTTTCATAAATTAAACATCAATAATACATGTAATAAGTTACTCCAACCAAAAAGTTGTTCTCATAAATTAAACATCAACAATACATGCAATAAATATCCATAATATATGTACTAAATTATTGCTCCATCTAATATAAATGAATTGTTTTTTTTTTAACATATTATAGATAGATTTTACATATTTTCCTCAAACAAACATCAATAATACGCTCTATTTAAAACAAATAATTATTTCTCTATTTAAAACAAATGCATTTTATGTTATAATGTTAATTATAATAATTTATAACTATCATTTGAATTAAATCTATATTATTATATAAATTTATTTCTCCATTAAAAACACCTTAATCTAATAATATAAAT
>JZKD02S1802103.1:100292-111274 GCA_000966675.3 Picea glauca
CCTCTCTGTCTCTCTCTCTCTCTCTCACACATATTGCATTCTCTCCCTCTCTCCTTATTTCCCTCTCCCTATCTACCCAAATATTCCCCCCCTCTCTCTCTCCATACATCTCTCTCTCCCTCTCTAGGCTTCTCACTCTCTCCCTCCCTCTCTCTCTCTCTTAACTTCCCTTGTCTCTTTTTACCTCTCTCTCTTCCTTTATATCCCAAGAGAGAGAAAGAGAGAGGGGGGTGGAGAGAGAGAGAGAAAGAGAGAGAGGGGGGAATGGGGTCGAGAGTGAGTGAGTGAGTGAGTGAGAGATGGAGAGGGAGAGAAATATGGATAGAGAAAGAGAGAGTGAGGGTGAGACAAGGGTAAATGTAGGAGAGATGGAGGGGGGGAGGGAGAGAGGGATAGAAGGTGATAGAGGGGGAGAGAGAGAGAGTTGCAGAGTGAGATGGAGAGCGAGGGAGGGAGGGAGAGAGAGAGAGGTGCAGAGTGAGATGGAGAGAGAGGGAGGGAGGGAGAGAGAGGTAAAGAGAGAGAGAGGGAGAGAGTAAGGTATAGAGAGATATGGAAACAAGGATAAGGGAGAGGGGTGAAAGCGGAGGGGAAGAGATCAAGATGCGAGAGAGAGAGAGAGAGAGAGAGAGAGATTGATATTATGGTACCCGCGAGAGGTATTCACCTCCATATGTAACATTTGACTAGAATAGAATATTACACAATAAAGAGAAACCATAAACAGATGTGGGAAAACACTAGAAGACAAGTCGGCTCAACATAATATATAATATTAAGGTATTTTCCTCAAGAAAGACCAATCGGATCCACAGGAAAAAGATAAAAAAAAAATGATCAGAAAGTCAGGTCAGCCCATCCATAAAAGTCACTGGATAGATTAGTATAAATAGAGAATGTCTTGGCTCATTTTCACTCACACTGACCTAGAAAACCAGAAATAGTGCACAAGTTTGGAGGAGGAGTAGAAACAACTATAGTTGGGCAGTGTTCTCTTATTCAATATTTTTGGTATCCTTATATTGTGTGCTACCTGTTGTTCCTAAGATTGATTTTAAGGCTCAAAGAATAATGCTAGGCATCAAAGTTTTAAATGAAATGTTTTTTTTTGTGAGTGCCCTTTCTACCTTAAGATTTTTAAGAAGAGATCTTTAAATGAAATTAATAATAAGACAGTACAGATTTACAATTATAATGTCAAATGATGTAGAAAGATTTACAAAACTGTTAAACAAAGTCAGATATCGATTACAGATAAGTCTCACCTTGGTTGCAGTAGAAGAAAAGTAGAAGACGTACCCTTGAACAAGATATAAAGTGCAGTAATTCAGACATTTCAGATGTCTTGTTTTACTCATTGTAATAACAGAGAAAATATTGTTTACTGAATGAACCCCTGGTGTAATATGATCATAGTAGATGTAATACTAAATTTCAATCAATCACTCTTCAAGAATTACATAAAGGAATTCAGAGAAATGGAAACACATAGGGAACACATAAATCAAATTGAACGGACCTTAGAATCTCTGTCTGCACTTGTATTAATACTCAAAAAAAGAGTTTCTCTATTACATTCATCTAGAAGCAGCCTTGAATAGGTTTTAAATCTATGTATTTATACAAAATCTATCACAACTGAAAAACCGTTGGACTTCTCACAATATTTGACTAAAAATAGAATATATCTTAATAACACAACAACATGTAAATATTGATGAGTTTCGCTGGCCCTTTCCTCTGTCTCTTCGTCTTCTAGTAGAAGCTCTCATTTTCCTTTAGTCTTCAAGCTGGATACACATGTCCATTAGGGTTACCACAATCATTGGCTTGTTGTCTTGGCCATTTTATCTCATTGCCATCTGTCCCTTCGGGTGTGTTCATTGGGGTGATGAATTGCAATCGAAGACATATGGGGGAATATTAGATGAATAGCTCAGTGTTGGCTCATTAAGGGATTGACAACGGTTACAAGGAAGAGTAACTGTTCATGAAAAGAATGATGGGGAAACAAGTATCTGATGATGAGGTGGGATGAGTGGAGGCTAGAATATGGGTGGTAGGGATAGACGAGGTAAGTGATTGTTGGAGGGTGAAAAGGTAGAGTGGGTGGAGGGGGTGGATGTTGTGCATGTTTTCTCATGTGTTTCCATCTACAATTTCTTTTTCTATCTCAATGCATTGGTTGCATCTATCCATCAATGATATCACGAACCTTGAAGGATCAATCTTTTCATTTACTTCTAAGGAAAACAATTTCTTCTGTATTTGGGGCATTTTTTCCTAGATCCTATTCACCTCTTGGACTGTGGCTTGACATTGAAAACTTGGATTAACCAACCATTCGTTGATTTTGAAAATATCAATATGGCTCATCTCTTGGATGGTTTCCTATGTATCTTTCATGTTCTTTCTGGAGCTTTGTTGGTTCATTTCTATCTCAATTTTCCCCAGGGCCTCCGAGATATTATTCCCCTCAAACCCAATCAACTTTTTGTTTAATGATGACAATGCCTCTAAACAAGCCTCTTTCACCTCTCTAGAAATTTTCTTTCCTTCTTCAAAATTTGTTTCCTGAGATTTTAGGACCATTTCTCCTCTGACTTGTTCAGAATGAGAGAGAAGAGGAAAGTCAGGGGCATTAGCTCTCTGCATCCATATGAGAACTTCTTGAAACTTAGACTATGTTGAGTATGCCTCAACTTTAGAGTGACTATAATATAATAATTTAAACATGCCAATATGAATGGGGAAATTCAGCCAAACCGTTTTCTGAGTTGCTTTCAGCTCCTTGTTGATACCCCCTGCCACTGTCTGATATGGTACTTATCTGCACACCATCATGTCGGGTAAAACTTTTGGGATGGAATGAGGAGGAACCGAACAACCAAAAAATCAGATATAGGAGAAATTTTCCTCGTTGAACCAATATGCAATCTTTCCTAAGTTCCCCATAATCCTTTCTGAAATATGGGGCGGTGGGTGACCATAAATGGCTATATGAACAGGTACTATAACATTGTGAAATATTTCATAAAATAAATCCTTGGCTTTCTCCTCCCATAACTTGGAGATAAAAATGAATTGGTTCAGAACTGGATGGGTTCCAACTGTAGTTCATCAGGAGAAAAGGGGTCATGAAACAAATGGAATCCATAACGTATGTCGACATATAGAAAGGGGCACGATGCCCTTTTGATTTTTCTAATTTATAATCGACGATTTCTTTGGCCAAATTATCCGACAACATTTTGGCCCAATTGAAGGTATAGCCCTCGGATACCTTGTTCATTATAGCTACCCATTCAACTGAAAAATGTGTAGGGTTCTCCTTCCTAAACAATAGACAGAGGATCATGGATACATACAACATATGAGCGTCTAAATATGTCATATAATATATTCTGTGAGTGTCAGCTCTGAACTTCTCTGGGTGTCCCCACCAGATGTTGACTATGTCATGATCGTTTCTAGCATATTGGGTGCATTCCTTTCTTTCAAATTCCAAAAGGAAGGCGACATTGTAAGTGTATTTAGGATTACAAGAGAGTTTTTAAATTACTTGTAAGTTCTCTAGTCGGAAAGAGTCGATAGCGACCTGCTGGTGGTTGACAATGTTTCTGGTCTAGATATCGACATGTTCCAAAGCCCATCTTATCATATCAATGTAAGGTATGATTCTTGACCACACAACGATCTTATCCAGCTCCGAATGTGCTACATGTATGATCTTAGTTGTATAGGATTCATCGTCTTCTTTAGCATAGTCATATGGGTAGTTGATGATCTCATGCTCTAAGACATTGAAGACCTATGTCCAAGTTTTAATGGTGTCTGGGACTTGCGGAGTTGTGTCTGATAGAATGTCTGCATTCGGGTTTGAGTCGTCACCCAATGCATCAAGCTTCTTTGCAATTTTTCACGGTGCCATAATCCTCAAAGAAACATAATAAACTTACCTGTTACAAGGGGAGTCTGTGAGTTCTTCACTAGATAAAAACTGCTAATTGCAAATGGTAAAAATGAATTTAAAATACGACGTGTTTTTATTAAATTTTTTGATTGATCTTCGTATAGCCTTACTGACGAAGAATTTATTAACCTTAATGGAATTCATACCTGGTGATTCAGGATCCTTATTTGAAATCATTATCCTTAATCGATCATAAATTCCATCAATATTTCAAAGGTTCACGTTCGGGAGTTTTGGATGTGATAGGGTGGAAACCTCCCGAATTATGAATCCACGGATAAATTAATATCTGATTAATCACTTTTAAATATTAATTAATCATGTTTAAATTGTTGTATTCACTTCAAGTGTTTCAGAAGTTTGGACTTTGTTATCACAAGAGAAATTTCCCGAAATCCGAAACTGTGAGGTAATCAATTTATGAGTAATCACCTTTAAGTCTTAATTAATCATGTTGAACTTTAAGTGTTTTGAAAGTTCAGACTTTGTAGGTTTTGAATATAACACAAGGGAAATGTTCTGAAATCCGAAACTATGAATTAATTAATTAACTCTTAATCATGATTAACTTTCGTTATTTAATGTTTTATTAATTCCTTTTTACTTTTTGAAATGTCCAATACTCCATCATTTTGATACTTCAGTGATTTGTGAACTCTCTCTTTGTTAGAATCCCGAAAGGTCATCTCCCATAGTGATGTGGCAGAGATGACATCATTCTGGACAACGTGTCAAGAAAATAGAGGTGCCATATGTCACTCAAAAACCTGTGAATCATCCAATGGAAATGTAAAAAATAAGTGCCATGTGTCATCCCATGAAAGATTTAAAAGACATGTGTCCTATGAATCATGTCCATGAGTTCTTTAGGATTTATCGCGAGTTGTTATCTTCGGGTTTCAGAGATTTGGGGATTTTTTTTTTAGATTTGCTGGAACACCCGAAGCGTGCATTTGCGAAGTGACCGTTGCGGGCTTCATTGAAAAAAAAAAACTCACGAGGCTCCAAAAATTCTAAGATCATTAGGATCGTTTGATCAAATTAAGGAAAATCATCAATGAAAGATACTATAAGAGCCTTATTTCTAAATAACAACCAATGAATTATTAAAAATAAAGGAAACTTCCTAACTTTCTTCTTTTTGGGTAAAATTTTGTTTCTAAGAGGTGAGAGATATAAAGCTCAAAAGTTCAAAATTGTGCATGTTCCAACATAGGCTCCATCTGGGGATTGTGGCTCCCTATGAGGCACGAAATAACAGTATACCAAGTGCCTTTATTGGGTAAATGGAGTCATTGTTGCTTTTTGAAAAACATTTTTCATCTTTATTTAAGAATCAATCATTCATAGAAAAAACAAACTTAACCAAATCTCCCAAACCTTCAAAACATACTTAATGATTGGTTAGGCTATTTTAAAATTTTGTTTTCTTAAAACTGATTTTAGAATTGTTTAAGATAATCACAACAATTTTTACTTGAAATATCAGTCTTAGATCGACTTCATTTGCTTCAAGGTTAAGCAGGTGTAATGATTTATTTAGGGAATCCTTAGTTGGTTCAAGATGTAAATATCACCACAGAGAGTACTGGATGATAGAGTATGTTATATAGATATGTATGATAGCCTTACAGATATCATAGATATTTCTTCACTTCCAGTGAGCATGTTCAGTACCCCGGTGAAGCTATCTACTTCTCTCATTGAATTTCCTTTCACCACTTCAATTAACACTTTGTATTCTACTGAGATGAAGGCAATCATTATATGAATTTCCTTTCATCATCTGTTTTGGAAAAGATGGGGGAAACCAAATTATGAATTTCCTTTGACCATTTGTCTTTTGTTTTAATATTTTGAAGTGGGGGAAATCAATCTCTATGTCACATATAAGGGATGATATATGTTTAAAGTTTTTTTAAAAAAGGTATGTCGACAATTTTTAAGAATACTCTGAAACTAAGTTTCTTCCAATTTTCAATACACCTTCACCTACAAGGATTTTTTTGTGGGATTTTTATATTTTCAGGGATCAACCTTGAGAGAATTAGTCAATTTAAAGTCTGATATAGGATCCAAAATTATCAAGATTAAACTAGACATAGGTTTTCAATTAAAATCGAAGGAACATCAAGATTTTCGCCTAATCTTGTTTTGAAAATATGTTTTTTATGTTTTCAGAGTCAAGGTAAGTTCCTTTCTTTCTATGAATACTAAGAAAAGATAAAGAAAATATGAAGTATATAAAAACTTAGGGATAGGCAAAAATAACCAAATCGAAGATTCGGAGGACCTGACACACAATATCCTAATCCTACGCAAGTTTGAGTATTTAGTTCAGACTTCCTTCAGGCTTATTTATTTTTATTTTGTTTTTATTTCAGAGATGGCTTTAGAATTTATCAGTATGCCACTTTAAGTCATAATTTTAAACCTCTCTGATTTTTTAGGTTAGGTGATAATATTACCCTAAATGAAACTTCATACACATTCATTTTCAAAAGAATTTTATTTGAACTAGAAGAGTAAGAATTCACACCTCATTTTCCTTCTGCACTTTCAACAATGTAGATTATTATTTTATCACCTATTTTTTAGAGAAATCAAAAGCTCGAAAACGTGTGTCAAATTTTTACTTAGCATCATCTCCTATTCGATAAGACATATTCTGTAAAAGGAATAAAATAAAAAAATGTCAGAAAATCCTGTAGAATAGAGATGATATGTGATACCGTTATTTTTATTTTTCATTTATTGATGTCAAGTGATCATAAATTTATTGAAAATATTTACAACCAATGATCAAATGACTTAGATAATTTACAATATGAAAATAAAAATTGAAAATTAAAATAGCGAATGTCAATCCAATCCGATATATACAATGGAAATCCGAAATGTGACTACTGCATGAAATGTTTTGAAAAACACTCATTGATAGGAGTGTCCAGGATTTATCCATCATGATTTTCGACTGAGAATGAGTTTTTTTCCCTCAACATCTGCAATTTTCAATGGTCTGAACCAAAGGTGATTGAATTTTCCATGTTTCCCTGCATCTTCATTTCTAGCCTCCCATTTTAAAACTAAATCGCCAGGAAGAAACTTCTTGTCTTTGGATTTTTTTATTGAAAAGGGATTTCATATTATCCTGATACTTTTGAATCTTATCATCCACTTCCACTCTATTCTTCTGAGCTTTGATGATTTGATTCATTCTTCTTGTAACGTCGTTTGGCTCTTCATTTGCGTCCTGCCAGAGTTTTATCACAGGAAAGGAAAGATTGATAGGAAGGATAACGTCAATACCATAAACCATTTGGAAAGGAGACATACCTATAGATTTCTTGGTGCTAATTTGGTTTTCCCATAGGGCATACTTTAAATGGATATGCCAAGATTTTTTTATTTTCTGTCAAAACATTTTTTATTATAGTCATCAAGCTTTTGTTAGATGATTCGGCCAACCCATTTCCTTGAGGATAATAAGTTGTAGAATGAACTAAAAAAATATTGCATTTCTGACAGATATTGATCATTACCATAGAATTAAAATCCTGAGCGTTATTAGTGACTATCTTTTGAGGAAAACCAAATCTTGATAGGATGTTTTCTTCCAAAAATTTTATTACTACCGAATCTGTAGCATTCCGAGTTGGAATGGCTTCAACCCATTTCGTAAATTAATCGGTAGTGGTTAGAATCCATCTATGTTGAGAACTTGATCAAGGATGGATTTCTCCTATGAATTCTAGGGCCCATTGTTGGAAAGGAGCTTCATATTTTATTGGGATTAAAGGTAATACATGGAGCTTTTTCTTACCAATGAACAATTGACATGAATTGTAGGCTTTGACCCTTGGATTCACATAGGTAAATAAATTTTTCCAATAATATCATGCCCTTAGAAGCTTGTAAGCTATTTCTCTCCAGGCATGATTCCCTCCACACACTCCTTCATGAAATTCATCAATGACACCTATTGTTTCAGATTCTGTTAGGCAACATAATAAGAAACCTAGAGGGTCTTTCTAGTATAGCTTTCCATCAACAATGCAATACTTAATTGCATGTAGTTTTAAAGTCCTTTCTTTAGAAGTAGTTATGTCATTTATCCATTGAAGAGTAAGGAGGTATGAAACAATATCACGATAGCAACCAGAGGAAGAAAACTTATCTTCAATCTAGATTATAGGTGCTTGATTGTCAATTTGTTCTATATCCATGAGAGAATCATGTGATTCAAAGTTATTTATTCCGAGCACTCTGAAATTTGATTCATCTAACATCTTAGCCAAACCCTGACCTTTCACTAAGTTGGTCGTTTTCTCTTCTAGGTCAAACTCTTGGATTTTAGCCAACCATCTACCTCTTCTTCCATCATTATCTGGCTGAACCAAGATATCTTTAATTGCATTTGTTGGCATGTAAGCAATTATTTTGGAGTGCAAAACATATGTTTTGAAATCCTTAAGATCCTTCACCATTACATAATATTGTTTTTCAACTATATCATATCTTAGCTATGCATCCCTGAGGATTTTACTGAAGAAGGCTATTGGTTGTTTGAATCCTTCTTCATTCTTTTGAAGGAGCACTACTGCAACAATATGTTCAGAAGTGGAAAAGAAGATCAAGAATTCCTTTGTATAGTCCAGACTCGCTAGTACTGGTGCTTCCCCTATAGATTTCTTAACATGCTTGAAAGACGCTTTGGCCTCTACAGTCCATTTTACTTCGTTGTCCTTCTTTAGCATATATGTAATCAGTTTTATTATTTCAACAAAGTTAGGTATAAATATCCTCAAAAAATAGATCTTACCTAAAAAGATTGAATTTCTTTTTTATTTCTAGGAATGTTAATTAGGTCAATAGCCTCAACTCGCTTAGAATTAACCTTGATTCCATCTTTTGAAACTATATGACCTAAAACTTTACCTTCTTGCATAGCGAAGTGTGATTTTTGGGGGTTAAGAGAAAAACCAATTTTTTTGCATTTCTCAAAAGTCTGTCTGAGGTGTATCAAATGTTTTGCGCCACAATTGGAAAAAAAATCATATCATCTAGATAAATAACAACAAATCTGTCTCTGTCCCCTATGAACGCGATATCCATGGCTCTCTGGAAATTTTCTCCTCAATTCATCAAACTAAACAACATTTTATCATACATAAAGGTTCCCCATGGACTGGTAAAAGAAGTCCTTTCCCTATCATCTTCATGAACAATGATATGGTTATATCCTAAGAAATCATAATTAATAGAAATCATGTTAGCCCCTACCACCTTCTCTAGAACATGGTCCATCTTTGGGAGTGAATAGTTATCTTTAAGGGAAGACTGATTTAAGTTCCTAAAATCAACACAGAGTCGTATTTCACTGCTCTTCTTTCTAACAGGGACCAAATTGGCCACCCATTCAGAGTATCTAAGAGGAACGATAATTTTTGCATCAAGGAGATTTTTAACCTCCCTTTCTATCACTGGCAGAAGAATTGGGTTTATTTGTCTAAGTTTCTGCCTGAAAGGTTTAATACCATGTTTTAAGGGAATCTTGTGTTGAATAACAGAAGTATCATAAGTTTTTAGATCATCATAAGACCATGCAAAAACATATTTATACTATCTAAGTAACTCAACGTATTTACTCTTTATTTGGGCCAGAAGGTATTTTGATATTTTGACCATTTTGGGATCTTCCTTGGTTCCTACATTACAGTCTTCGACTTCTTGTGGTTGAGGTTGCAAGGTATACTTTAAAGTTATATCATCTTGGTCAAACAACCTTTCTAAGGGGATTAGGCCTCTAGGAATCTGATTGTTTTTAAGCAGGAGCATGCAATGATTTCCAATTTTAACTCAAAACTTCTATGGGTTCTCTCCTTCCTATATAATCCAAGCAGAATTATTCTGATGTTATTGATCTATGTGAGTCTAAAAAAAAAAACCATTTCTAGGAACTGTTTTAATTGTTCATCATCTTCAAACACTTTCCAATGATGAACATTGTTTGGAATCAAAGGTTTATGTCTCATATTGATATGATATTTTAGTTTCAAAAAAGTAGGTGGTATGCAAGTCACAACAACTTTGGCGGTGGTATGAAAGTCACAACAGCTTTGGCCAAAGAATCAGCTTGCTAATTTTTCATTCTGGGGATAGAGTGAATATTAAAAGATGAGAAGAAATTCTCTACAAGATCCCAGGCACAATTTCTATATGACCTCAATCTTGGATGATTAGCTTGATAATGTTGTTTTATTGGTTTTACAATGAGCTCTGCATCACCATAAACTATCAGATGTTCTATTTTTAACTTTCTTCCAGCTTTTAATCCTAAGACTAAAAATTCATACTCACAGACGTTATTGGTATAATCAACGTCCCATTGTAATATGTAAGAGAAGGTAATAACGTACTCATCCCCTGGCGCCACAAATAACACTCCAGCTCCTTCTCCTTTGCAGGATGAAGCACCATCGAAGAACATTTTCCACATTCCTTATCTAACATTTAGATTTTTCTTTGAAATTTATTTTTTGTTATTTTCTTCTTCTATACATTCCTCAAAATCATCATCTATAGATAATATTCAATTTCCTAAGTCTTGATTGACTACATATACTAGGTAGTTATTGGGTTTTTGAGGGTCACTTACAGTATACACCAGTCTAGTTTCTATGTACAGTCATGTGAATTGTCCACCAAACATTTGAAATGTACCGTAGGTCATGTCTAGCTAGATCGATCCTCCTAACTTGGTGCCCCAAGATCTATATAGAATAATTTCGTACTTGGTAAGAACATCAGCGACCACCACATTCATAAGGATACATTGTTGATTAAGGTTGGTTGTCATTGATGTCAACCCTTGAAGAAATCCCCGTAGCACAGAGGTTTGGGTAATGGACCCAAGATTGTTTGATGTAAATATGACTCATTACTTTTTTGTCATGGTTGATAAGAAGTAAATATGGATGAACTCCAAAGTGGTCCCCTTATGGTGAAA
>JZKD02S1802103.1:159965-175637 GCA_000966675.3 Picea glauca
AATGTCTCCTTGGTATATATAGGAGACTAGGAGGTATAATTACAACTAATGGAATAAAGACAACATAAATAAAATAAAATTACTAATGTAATATGCCCCAATTAAGGGGTAATGATCCAATATTAGGGCTTAACATAGCCCCTACACCTCCAACATCATTCATTGAAAGTCTAAGAGATGAAATTTGGGGACTAAAAAGGAGATTTTTGAAAACTTCAAAAGACTGCTCTATTGACCTTTCGACTACTTTGGCAGGTTTTGAATGAATTTCAAGAAAAATATCGCGAGACGATGGAAGTTATAGATGAGGAGGAAAAGGAAAACTTGAGCTCGTCTCCTCATATTTATCTGATGTATAGATATGTGAGGAAATAGGAGAGGAATCTAGGTATAGAAAATAATCTTCAAAATTTCAAGAAACATAAACTTTTACTTCAGGAAATGAAAGAACTGGCTGAGTATTAATAATAGTGGGGATTGAAATGGATCCTTCATTCTCACTGGTAAAAGCATCTATCAATGAAAAAGTATGGTCTGGTCAATCTCAAATTTTACTTTAGAAACGATTACCTCTGGAGTTTCAAGTTTAATTTCAAGTTTATTTGTTGATGCTTCTGCAGAATGAACTTTCTTAAAAATTTCTTTAGGAGTTAATTCTTCAGTTCAAATATTAGCATTAACTTGTGTAATTTTAGGTTGATGGACATTACCTACCGATGCAGAAGTTTGTCTGAGATATCCCTTCAGTTTTAACAATTTTTTGGGATCTGAAACTGGTGTGGTTTGCTTTTCATCTAGGTTTTTGTTGGTATTCTTTCGACCAAATGCCAGTTTTGTCTACGGTGGAGTTTCCAGATGAAACATAAAGTAAGCCTTATTCACGTATCTACTCTTTGTTCACCATCAAAGATTAAAATCTACCTTTGTCGTTCTCCTGGGGAAAATGATTTTGTTTCTTTGTCCTCGGCAATGACACCAAAAAGATGTTGCTCCTGAGATTGATTATAAGGCTCAAATAATAATGGAAGGAATCAAAGTTTTAAATGAAATGTATTTTTTTTATGAGTTCCCTTTCTACCTTCAGTTTTTTAAGAAAAGATATTAAAATGAAATTAATAATAAGACAATACAGAGGTTGTATCTCATTGTCTAAGTCACAATTATAATGTCAAATGATGTAGAAATATTTACAAAACTATTAAAAAAGGTTAGGTATCAATTACAGATAAGTCTCACCTTATTTGTAGTAAAAGAAAAATAGAAGACGCACCCTTGAACATGATATAAAATGCAGTAATTCACACAGATCACAGATCTTGTTTTACTCACGGTAATAACAGAGGAAAAATTGTTTACTGAATGAACCCATGGTGTAATACGATCATAGTAGATGTAATACTAAATCACAATCAATCACTCTTCAAGAATTACATAAAATAATTCAGATAAATGGAAACACATAGGGAACAAATAACTCAAATTGAACGAAACTTAGAATCTTTGTTTGCATATGTATTAATACTCAAAAAAAGAGTTTCTCTATTACATTCGGCCAGAAGCAACCTTAAATAGATCTTAAATCTATGTATTTATAAAAAATATGTCACAACTAGAAAATTTTTGGACTTCTCACAATATTTGACTAAAAATAGAATATATATGAATAACACAACATCAAGTAAATATTGATGAGCTTCGCTGGCTCTTTCCTCTGTCTCTTCATTTGCTTGTAGAAACACTCATTTTCATTTAGTATTCGAGATGGATACACGTGTCCACTAGGGTTAACACAATCATTGGCTTATTGTCCTAGCCATTTGATCTCGTTTCCATTTGTCCCTTCAGGAGTGTTCAGTGAGGCAAGGAATTGAAATCAAAGACATAGGGGGGAATATTAGATGAATAGATCAGCATTGGCTCGTTGAGGGATTGGCAATGGTCATAGGGAAGAGTAATTTTTCATGAAAAGAATGATGGGGAAAAAAGTATCTGATGATGAGGTGGGATGAGTGGAGGCTAGAATATGGGTGGTAGCGATAGATGAGGTAAGTGACTATTGGAGGGTGAAAAGGTAAAGAGGGTGGAGGGGGTGGATGTTGTGCATGTTTTCTCATTTGTTTCCATCTACACTTTCTTTTTCTAGCTCAATGCATTGGGTGAATCTATCCATCAATGTTATCATGAACCTTGAAGGCTCAATCCTTTCATTTACTTTGAAGGCAAACAATTTCTTTTGTATTTGGGGCAGTTTTTCCTCGATCTTGTTTACCTCTTGGACCGTGGCTTGAAAATGCAAACTTGGATTAACCAAACATTCATTGATTTTGAGAAGATGAATCTGGCTCATCTCTTGGATGGCTCCTTGAGTAGATTCCTTATTCTTTCTGGATATTTCCTTGTTCATTTCTATCTCAATTTTCACTAGGGCCTATGAGATATTATTCCCCTCAAACCCAATCAATTTTTTTTTAATATCGACAATTTCTCTAAACAAGCCTCTTTCACCTCTCTTGAAAGTTTCTTACCTTGTTCCATATTTGTTTCCTAGTATTTTAGGGCCATTTCACCTTTGACTTGTTTAGAATGAGAGAGAAGAGGAAACTCAGGGGCATTATCTCTTTGCATCCATATGAGAACTTCTTGAAAATTAGACCATGTTGAGCAAGACTTAACTTTAAAGTGACCGAGATCTAATAATGTAAACATACCAACCTGAATGGGGAAAGTCGTCCAAACCTTTTTCTTATCTTCTTTCAACTCCTTGTTGATACCCCCTTCCACTATCTAATACACTACTTCTCTGCACACCAGCCTGTTGGGTAAACATTTTGGGAGGGAATGGGGAGGAACCGAACACCCAAAAACTCTGACATAGAAGAAATTTTCCTTGATGAACCAATCTGCAATATTTCCTAACTTCCCCATAATCCTTTCTTAAATCCGGGGTGGTGGGTGACCATAAATGGCTATATGAACAGGTACTATAACATTGTGATAGATTTCATAAAAGAAATCATTGGCTTTCTCCTCCCATAACATGGAGTGATAAAAATGAATTGGTTCAGAACTAGCCAGTTTCCAACTCTAGTTCATCAGGGGAAAAGGGGTCATGAAATAGATGGCATACATAACATATGCCAAGATGTAAAAAGGGTTAAGTTGCCCTTTTGATTTTGCTGGTTTATAATTGGCGATTTCTTTGGCCAAATTATGCGACAACATTTTGGCCCAATTGAAAGAATAGCTCTCAGATACCTCGTTCATGATAGTTACCCATTCAATCGAAAAATGTCCAGGGTTCTTCTTCACGAACAAGAGACAAAACATCATGGCTACATACAACATATCAGCGTTTAAATATGTACTAGCATATATTCCATGAGCATCGACTCTAAACTTCTCCGAGTGTCCCCACTAGGTTTTGACAATGACATTACCGTTTCTGGCTTATTGGGTGCATTCCTTTATTTCAAATTCTAGAAGGAAGGCAACATTGTAAGTGTATTTAGGAGTAGGGGAGAGTTTGTACATTACTTGTAAGTGCTCTGGTCGAAAAGAGCCGATAACGACCTACTAGTGGTTGATGATGCTCCTTGTCTGGATATCGACATGTTCTAAATCCCAACTTATCATATCGTTGTAAGGTATGATTCTTGGTCGTGCAACAATATTATGCAGTTCCAATTGTGCTACATGCTTGAGCTTAGCTATATAGGATTCATCATCTTCTTTGGCAGAGTTATCTGGGTAGTTGATGATCTCATGCTCTAAGACATCAGAGATATGTGTCCAAGTTTTAATGGTGTACACGACTCGAAAGAGTTGTGTCTGATGGAACATCTATGTTCCGGTTCCAGTCATCACCTGATGCATCAAGATTCTTTGCAATTTTTCACGGTGCCATAATCCTCAAGGAAACAAAATAATCTTACCTATTACAGGGGGAGTCTGTGAGTTCTTCACTAGATAAAAAATGCTAATTGCAAATGGTAAAAATGACTTTAAAATACGAAGTGATTTTATTCAAAAAGTTTATTGATCTTCGTATAGACTTACTAATGAAGAATATATTAAACTTAATGGAATTCGTACCTGGTGATTTGTGATCCTTATTTGAAATCATTATCCTTAATCGATCATAAGTTCCATCAATATTTCGATGGTTCGCATTCATAATTTTTGGATGTGACATGGTGGAAACCTACCGAATTTTGAATCTGCAGAGGAGTTAATCTCTAAGTAATCACTTTTAAATATCAATTAATCGTGTTTAAAATGTTGTATTAACTTCAAGTGTTTCAGAATTTCGGACTTCATTAGCAGAAGAGAAATTTCCCAAAATCTGAAACTGCAAGGTAGTCAATTTATGAGTAATCACCTTTAAGTCTTAATTAATCGTGTTTAACTTTAAGTGTTTTGGAAGTTCAGCCTTCATAGGTTTTTAATATAACACAAGGGAAACTTTCCGAAATATGAAACTGCAAATTAATTAATTAACTCTTAATTGTGATTAACCTCCATTATTGAATGTTTTATTAATTCCTTTTTACTTTTTGAAATGTCCAATACTCCAACATTTTGATACTTCAGTGATTTTTGAACTCTCTCTTTGTTACACTCCCGAAAGGTCATCTCTTGAAGTGACGTGGAAGAGATGACATCATTCTGGAGGACGTGTCAAGAAAAGAGAGGTGTCACATGTCACTCGAAAACATGTGAATCATCCAACGAAAATGTCAAAAATAAGTGCCAAGTGTCATCTCATGAAACATTTAAAAGACACGTGTCCTATGAATCGTGTCTGTGATTTCTTGAGGATTTCTCATGAGTTGTTATCTTCAGGTTTCATAGTTTCAAGCCTTTTGTTGTTTAGACTTGTTGTAACACTCGAATAATGGAGTTGTGAAGTGACCATTGTGGGCTTCCTTTTTTTTTAAAAACTCAGGCGGCTCCAAAAATTCGGAGATCATTAGGATCGTTCAATCAAATTAAGGAAACTCATCAATGACAGATATTGTAAGCGCCTTATTTCTAAATAACAACCAATGAATGATTAAAAATAAACGCAACTTCCTAATTTTCTACTTTTTGGGTAAAATTTTGTTTCTAAGAGGTGAGAGATATAAATCTCAAAAGTTCAAAATAATGCGTGTTCCAACACTACCTTTGGAGAAGGTTCACTCTCTCTTGGTCATTTGGTTTTGATGTGGCTTCCCGGAATCATTCTTTCTGTCAAAGGTTAAGGTGCTCGGGGGTGGCTTTGTGCCTATGGTTGGGTGACAATGGTGTAGCATTGTTTATGGTGAAATGATAACATATACATTATTCTAATAGGTTATGGGCCCAAACCACCTTCAAAATAGTCTAACCACTGGAAGGTAGATTTGCAACTCTATTTCAAGATTGTTGTAGAAAAATTGGATTTGTAGTTCCAGTTCCTTAATGTCGGTTCCTTCATGTCAGTTATAGCACCAGTTATAGTGCCAGTTGCAACACTAGTTGTAGTTCCAATTGCAGTGCCCACACTAGTTGCAGTACCAGTTGCAATGAAAGTTTTTGTGAAGTATTGTGAATAATTTTTGGTTGTGCTAGTGTGACTTACCCTAGCGCATATATAGGTACCTCCGTATTGAAAGTTGTATCACTTTAAAAATTTTGGGTTCATCGTTGCTTGTCATTGTTGTCGAAGGTATGTACTTGTATATGCTTAAACTGTATCACTATCTTGAGGGTGTTTGCAAGAGAAGGGATCTTTTTTCAAAGTAGAAATAGTATATCCAGAGGGATATCAAATCCAATACAATAAGAGGAATAAGACACTATTTAGGTTGGAAAGAATAATTGTCTCGGAAGAAAAGAAACTCAAGAAGAACAATAGCCAGACTCCAGGTTTGTATATCAAGTTTGATATTTTTAATATTGCTTCATAAGTGAGTATCGAAATCCTTTATGTTTTATTAATGCTAGGAACAAATGAATATTTAGTATCATGTACTATTCATATAAATTATTATTGTACTTAATTGCAATATGAACTAACATATCCTCTAGGAGATATTTCTTGTTCTTGTTCTCATGCATGAAACCTTGGTAATGTTATAATGAATTACCATGAAATTGATGTGTTATTATACAAAATGATCTTATATTGGAAATAATTTTTCTCCTATTGTTTCTTTTTCAGGAAGGTTATCCTATGTATTCTACGAAAGGTTACTGTTATCCCCACTTTTTAGGGATAACTAGGAGATCATGTATCGAGGCCCACAGGTCCTAGACATGGAGTACCGAGAGTAGGATTGACCTGAGCATGGCCCTGGAGGGCCCCGCCTTTTCTTCACTCATCGTTTTTGTCTTGTGAGAAACAGCAGCATCCATCACCATCGGCTTGATCCTGTATCAAAAGAGGTTCTTGCTCCATGAGGTAATTGGTCCAGGTATCATGGTATGTGTCACTTTTGATCATTAAAACCTTTAAATATGTGCATCTAATTCCTTTTATCTCTAATAACTGCTTGGATCTTACATTATCCCACTTGACCATGCTTGGGGAAATTGACAGGGTGCCCTAGCAAGCCTGTGCCCATAGGTCTTGGTTTACCACTGGGGGGATTTCTGAAAAGCCATCATCTGCTCCCATCAGAGAACCACTGTTTCATCTTATCTCCCACTCATTTATCCCATTCCCCTTGTCTGGGCATTCGGTTGACCTATTTGAAGGATTTCACCTTATCTCATGGGAAGAAGAGGCTAAAGGCCCATAAGGTAAAAGAAATTGGTAAAAGATAAAATCATAGAAATAAAACCTCGAGATGCTTCACCCAGGGATCCCTGAGAAGGCAGTAAAAATCCTCTCAGCAAGAAACAA
Organism: Picea glauca; assembly: GCA_000966675.3. Lineage (NCBI taxonomy): Eukaryota > Viridiplantae > Streptophyta > Pinopsida > Pinales > Pinaceae > Picea > Picea glauca. Next base: position 166,834 of record JZKD02S1802103.1, read on the forward strand.
GAGGGACCTGGAAAATAATAAAACAAGAGCTAGTCAGAGGATAGGGGGTCTCATCACGCGCTAGCTTATTAGGTCCATGGGTACCTAACAATATGACATTGCCACCATCTGGTTACCATTCCAGGGCAGTGTCCTTTGGTTGCATGGCCAAGGGAAAGGGGGTCTCATCATGAGCCAACCTTCTCATCTCTGTGAAAGTACCTGCAGGTAACACTACCATCTGGTCACCATGCCAAGGCAGTGTCCATTGGTTAGTTCTTGAATAAAAAGAAAAATAAGAAGAAAAGTAAATAAAAGAATAAAGAAAGAAAAAGAATAAAGGCAAGAATGGGCTTGGAAAAAATGCATCCATGATAGGTACAACTCGCCTTCTACAAAGGCACCCACAGGTAACACTTATGCATCCTTGGCCCTCACTTCACCCACATGTTTGGACATCCATTAGCCACATCACCTCACTTACATGGCTTGGATGAGATCTTCCTGGAAACTTTCCTTTTCTTGTGGACACTAGCCCAATAGGATGCCTTATCCTTTTCTCCAATCTTGTATTATAGGTTTTTGTAATGTCTTTGAGCTATTGAATGATGTACTAGGGGTTTTATGCATATGTTTAATAATATCGATGATGAGATGTTATTGACATTGCCATGATCTCTGTGACCGATGAACCCATGGAGGGCGTAGCTTTTGATGTGCAGGACCATGCCCGACAGACAGGTACCATTTTGACCTGTACACATGGGGAGATGACTTGTTTAGACCTCCATGGGGCTAAAGAGACCACTAGATGCATGTTGAGACCCCATCAGGGGGCAGATATAGGACAAATCTTGATCAGGGGTTTTTCACCTGAGAGGAAGAGGACATTCCACCAGAGACACTCTGGAAAGACTAGACCTAAGGGGAATGGCCCCTTTTCAGTGGAATGCTAGACTTGGAAGGCTTAGGACATCCCCATCTTCACCATGACGTCATCTAGCTTCATGGACACTTTTGGAGGTAGACTGGGCAGCAGTGGCACGTGTGGCCTGTAGGAGAGGCCCCTGGGGGGCTAATGTTTTGCTTCTGGATGTTCCATTTTCCCTAGAAAGGGCTAGCCCATCCTTTGAAGGGGCTTTTACTCACTTTTATGCTTAATTAGGGTTTTTACTTAGCATTTAATGTAAAAACAATATGATTTTGACATTATGGCCTTGTCGGCCTTTTTATGACCTAAAAAGTAAAATTAGGTCATTGATACACTATATATTGAGGTTTTGGACTCTCATTTTATCATCAGAATTCACTCACTCATAGTGAGGTCTGATTTTTAGCGCCCTGTTGGGGTTTTTTTGATGAACTAAATGATGCGCACTTGTTGAAGGAAGAGATTTTTTGGCATTTATGGTGTTTATCTTGAAGGAAGGTGTTACAACTAGGGTTTGCATGGTTATTTCTTCATGAGGTGTAAGTGTTTCTTCTGCAAAACTTCTTATTGAATGGTTGTAGTTTAAATTTTTTTCATATTGCTTATAAATTTGCTGAATCAAAACCCTAGGTTACAAGCACACAAGTAGGTCCTTGTCTCATATCCCCTAATAGAGTAGCTTTCAACCATTGAAAGAGATAAAGAGAGCCTAGTCATAGCTACACTCCTTGTTTCTCTTTCCCCTTTGCTAGCTGTACTTTTTGAGAGCCAAGGAGAGTGAGACGTCCCTAGCCTAGGCCTACTACACCAGGGCCATACTCTTTTAGGGTTTGCTGATAGGCCTTGCTTTAGAAACACCTTAGTCATCAAACCCTCTTGTCTTGGTCTGTTTCTCTTGTCTTTGAGCTAACCAGTTGCTAGGAAGGAGGAGAGAGCACGAGGCCTTTCTTTTGCAACATCGGAGTGAGCCTCTCTCCCCTAGGGTTCTATTTTTGAGGCCCTACTCTAGCAACACCTTGAAGATTTTCCCTCTAGTCCTTTGAAATCTCATATCCTTTAACCTTTACATCCTTCACTTATGACTCCATTAAACCCTAAGGCGTTGATCTGAGAGTCCTCAAATGTTGAAGTGAAGATGATCAAACAAACTCTTAAAAATTTTGAATCTTAAAACCCTAACCTACTAACCCTGAATGTTGACGTCACTCCTTACTATTATATCATTGATGCAACAACATTTTGTCTTTTGATCAATTGAATGGTTGTTGAAGGCATTAATTGAGTTAAGAATTGGTTTGTTATATTGAATGTTGTATCATTCTATTATTTATTGGTGAAGTGACATTATTGCTATTGCTATTTTGTAAACATTGACTTCGTCAACATTTACTTTTAAATTGCTTATATTGAATATCAGATAGTCACTGATTTATATGAAGTACTAACCAATATTAGCACGTATTAGTTTCCTTGTTGTATTGTCTCAAGCATGTGATTTTATTTTCTTTGGTTATACCTTATTATTGGTTGTTTAGATGGGACTATCTGATTGACAGTGATCTGTGAAAGGGGAATTTGTCCTTGTCCTTTTATCCTTTTCCCTTTCAAAACCTCGGGTCACCGGGGACGTCTCCCATGGGCCTAGCCTCCATAAAGAGAAAGAGCCTTCCCATCGTGGTGACATTGGGTGGGATAGGTTCCTGTTACGCCAGTTTGTCCCTCTACCTTATAGCCTTTTATCCTAGCTACAAACTGTGCAATAACATTTTGACACTGTTACCGAGGAACACTGAGTCAAACCTTCCTCAGACGACACTTTTTCAGTAATATTTTCCCCTATGGCTTCTATCTTACAAGCTTACCTGGTGAATCCACTTTGGGTGTTTTCCCTTATCTTTTGATAGTTTCAAGAAAACTATCTGGTGACTCCACTGATGATGAAGCCAACTATGACTTCACAATGGGATCCAAGGAACTACAAACCTTTGGACATGAGTAAAATCCTAGGATATCCCAGACGAATTCCCCCCTTTTATAAAAATTGGCTCCCTAGATTCGTTGGCATCGATGGAGAAAGTCTCGATTATCACATGAGAAAATTCTAGGCTTTCTTTCAATACTGCCCTGTCAGTTATGAGGCTAGAGATTTGGTGATGAAACTCTTCTCTGCCTCTTTTCATGGAGAAGCTAGAAGATGGTATGATAATCTTCTAGCTGCCAGCATCACATCTATGGACCATTTTGAAGAAATCTTCCTTGCAAGGTGGATTATGAAATTGGAAGATGTACAATCATTGCCAAAAGGTCTTGAATGCATAAAACAAACAGAGGATGAGATCATCAAAGTTTTCGAGGTTAGGTTCCAGAGGTTTCTTTACCAGATTACTAAAATCCATCGTCCTAAAGACAAGTACCTCATTTATCTCTATTCTGATGGACTTCAGGGGAATTTGAGCTTCCTCCTAAATAAAAAGAATCCAAAAACACTTGCAGAAGCTCACAACATGGTCATTTGAATAAAAAATAATCTCTCCTTGTGCAGAACCAATGACCATACCATGGACACTCTCAGCTTGATACAACTAGTTTCCCTTGAAACCTTTGCTGAAGATCCATAAGAGAGAAGGGAACAAGTTTTTGACAAGCAGAATGAGGACGTGATTAAGGAGAAAGAACCTAAGAAAGATGATGAAGTATCAACCTGCACTCCTCCTTCTGATAAGGCCATCCAAGAGCTTGTTTCTCCTGCACAACAAAACAATAATGAGGTTAGTTGTTTCCCTTTTCAGGATACCAACGACACCTTGTTCATTGATTCAAAAAATGAAGGAGAAATGAAAGCCTTGAATGAAATGGATATTCCTTGTTGTACAATCGAAGACAAAGAAGCAATCCATGAGGATGAAACAATAACACATGCTGAAAACGCCAAAGTCCTCAAATCCCTTGCACGAGAAGAAACAGTAAGTTGCCCTCCTCCCCTAGTTTTTTATTATGATTTACTTTATGATGAAGGAAATGATGAGGAGGAGAATGAATTTTCAAATATTTCAAACCCTGCATGTTGTGACACAGATAGTGACATTGTTGATAACATTGATGAGTTCATACATGTTGGGAGACGTAGGTGGGATATAGTTGGTTATGACCTGGATCCCATCTATGACACTGAGAGTCATTTCAAAGTGTTTCCCTTGCAATTATCACAATAGATTACTTTTGACCAATGGCAACAAGGAGATGAGATTTTTACCCGTACTTTTCAAAAAAACAAGGATGACCTAGTACCTTGTTTTCCTGATGATTTTCAGTCTTACCTTGAGATTTTTTATGAGTACCCTTATGAGAACTTGGATTCTCTCCATGAAGATGATTACCAACCACCATTGTGCTCAGATTTTGATACAAGTAAGAACATTGTTTGCCTAAAGAAGGATTCTCATGACTTCTCACTCCAACCACCTGTTATTACTTTACCTTGCTTTTCCATTAAAGGTGTAGTTGGGAAGTATATTTTTTATGTTGAGTTTCCTCTTAGGCAAACCCTAGACTCTAAGGGTTGATTGGATACTGCAAGTTTGACTCTATTATCTCAAATTTTCAACTTTCCCTTGATAGTTTTCGAGTCGTCTGCTAGATCTTTGTCGATCCTTTCCTTGACTTCAGAGCATGAGGATGTCCTAAGTAGCCAACTTCCAGGCCCTTTGAGTCAGTTTTCTGAACCTTGGACCTTTCATCACCCTTTCTTGGAGTGGATTGAATACCTTCCTCAGAGATTGACTTGGCAGGATTTTATCCCTCCCACCCACCTCCATGAGTTAGACTTTGAGATTTCTAATGATATGATATATATTCTAACCCATGACATTTTTGTGCTTGATTTATCACTAGTTTGGTTTATGATGAAGCATAAAGGCAGGTATCGAGGAACGTTGTTGGATTGGCTTCACTGGTTGTTTGACTACACCCAATGTTCTAGCCAACAGGTAAGTACAGGTAAGAAGTTTTCTTTCATCATCTTACTCATTGATTGCTTTATTTTAGTATATATAGCTATGTATGGTGGGGTGGCATTACCACCCCAATTTTGTTACTGATACTTCTATCGAGATTGAGCAGGTTTGTAGGTTATTCCAGAGATGATGAGATTCTCATGCGCTCTACGATGAGCACATGTCCCTGAGTTGGAGCCAGAAGTTATCCCCATTTTTTAGGGATAACTAGGAGATCATGTTTCGAGGCCCACATGTCCTAGACATGGAGTACCAAGAGAAGGATTGACCTGAGCATGGCCCTGGAGGGCCCCACCTTTTCTTCACTCATCGTTTTTGTCTTGTCAGCAACAACAACATCCATCACCATTGGGTTGATCCTATATCAGAAGAGGTTCTTGCTCCATGAGGTAATTGGTCCAGGTATCATGGTATGTGTCACTTTTGATCATTAAAACCTTTAACTATGTGCATCTGATTCCTTTTATATCTAAAAATTGCTTGGATATTATATTATCCCACTTGACCATGCTTGGGAAAATTGATAGGGTGCCCTAGCAAGCCTGTGCCCATAGGACTTGGTTTTCCACTGGGGGGATTTCTAAAAAGCCATCGTCCGCTCCCATCATAGCACCACTATTTCATCTTATCTCCCACTCATTTATCCCATTCCCCTTGTCCAGGCATTCGGTTGACCTATTTGCAGGATTTCACCTTATCTCATGGGAAGAAGGGGATAAATGCCTAGAAGGTAAAAGAAGCTAGTAAAAGACAAAAGCCTAGAAATTAAACCTCGAGATGCTTCGCCCAGGGATCCCCGAGAAGGCAGTAAAAATTCTCTCAGCAAGAAACAAGAGGGACCTAGAAAATAACAAAACAAGACCTAGTCAGAGGATAGGGGGTCTCATCATGAGCCAACCTATTAGGTCCATGGGTACCTAACAGTATGAAATTGCCACCATCTGGTTACCACGCTAGGGCAGTGACCTTTGGTTGCATGGCCAAGGGAAAGCGGGTGTCATCGCGAGCCAAACTTCTCATATCTGTGCAAGTACTTGTGGGTAATACTATCAACTCTAGTCACCATGCCAAGGAAATGTCCCCTAGTTAGTTCTTGAATAAAAAGAAAAAGAAGAAGAAAATCAAATAAAAGAATAAAGCAAGAAAAAGCATAAAGGCAAGAATGGGCTTGGAAAAAATGCATCCATGACAGGTACAGCTTGCCTTCTACAAAGGCACCCACAGGTAACACTTATGCATCCTTGGCCCTCACTTCACCCACATGTTTGAACATCCCCTAGCCACATCACCTCAATTACATGGATTGGATGAGATCTTCCTGGAAACTTTCCTTTTCTTGTGGACACTAGCCCAATAGGACACCTTGTCCTTTTCTCCAATCTTGTATTACAGGTTTTTGTAATGTCTTTGAGCTATTGTCTGATGTACTAGGGTTTTTATACATATGTTTAATAATAATGATGATGAGATGTGATTGAAATTTCTATGATCCCTGTGACTGATGAGCCCATGGAGGGCGTAGCTGTTGATGTGTAGGACCATGCCCGACGAACACATACCATTTTGACTAGTAAACATGGGGACATGACCTGTTCGGACCTCCATGGGGCTGAAGAGCCCACCAGATGAATGTTGAGACCCCATCAGGGGGCAGAGATAGGGAAGAGCTTGATCAAGGGTTTTTCACCTGAGAGGAAGAGGACGTTTAACCAGAGACACTCCGACAGGACTAGACCTATGGGGAATGACCCCTTTTCAGTGGAATGCTAGCCTTGGAAGGCTTAGGACATCCCCATATTCACCATGACATCATCCAACTTCATGGACGCTTTTGGAGGCATACTGGGTAGCAGTGGCACGTGTGGCATGTTGGAGAGGCCCCTGGGGGGCTAACGTTTTGCTCCTGGATGTTCCATTTTCCCTAGAAATGGCTAGTGCCTCCTTTGAAGGGGATTTTACTCTATTTTTTTCATAATTAAGGTTTTTACTTAGCATTTAATGTAAAAACAGTATGATTCCACCCATAATCTAAATACTTTCATTGTTATTTCCACCCAGGTTCCATCTGGAGGCTCTGGACTTTTTTTTCCTCTTGGGTACAATGATGCTACTGGTTTTGTTCATACACCTACCCAGGTTCTCTCCGAAGGGTCTTATGTTCCTCCTCCACCTTTGCTTGGAGGATCTGGCCCTAGTGGTTCCAATTCTATTGGAGGCACCAAATCTTTCTATCACTTCTAGTTTTCAAATTCTTGTTGGAGGTCAACCTCAATTTGGGGGGAAACCTCAATTTGGGGGACAACCTCAGATTGGGACACAAACTCAACCTGGGGGGGGTATTAATTTGGGGGACAACCGCAGATTGGGGAACAAACTCAACTTGGGGGGAAACCTCAGGTTGGAGTCCATAACCCACTATATGGACAAAACGCGCCTGTGATACAATCTCTACCTTAGAATCTTCCTTTCCAAGGAAATATACAACCGTCTGGGGGGGAACATCCTCAAGTTAACTCTTTTGTACACCCTAACCTTTTCAAGGGAACCCCCTAATCAATCCAACCCTATGGGCTATGTGCCTAAAAATCCTCCACAACTGAATCTGTCAGGACTGTCTCCTTATTTGCAGACTACTTATGGTCCTATTGGTGTACCTATAGGGCTTCCCCCTCATAAATAGTAGTTTCCACAAGTGAACTGACAGTTTCCTTTCCTGGCCACTTTGGATTTACCCGATCTGTATAGGATTTTGAATGATCCTATCTTACATTCTCCTTACTGACCCGTCATACTGGCCAAGTTACCATTCGAAATTCCTAAGTTTGATGGTCGAGCAGGAGAAGATATGAATAATCATGTTATGAATTTTCATCTATGGTGTTCATCCAAATTCTTGATGGATGACTCCGTCAGATTATGAGTTTTCCAATGAACTCTCACGGGTTTGGAAACAAAATGGTACATCGAGTTACCACGAGGTTTCTTCAATGAATTTAACACCCTAGCTATGGTCTTTTTGACACATTACTAGTTATAGGAACTGAAATTTTGAGTTCTTTTAAACAATCCTCATCCACTCATATTTCTGATCACATCCATGAGTGGAGGAGGAGAAGATGTTTGATCAAAGTTCCTCTTCCTAATCAACTATTGGTTGAGTGGTTTACCAAATCACTCATAGGACCTATCGCTCGTGATGTCTCCATGGGTGGTGTTTTCACTAAAGAGAAGGTTATTAGTCGTGCTTAGTATCTGGATCTCATTTATTTGCAAATGAGAACACTTTACGATTTGATCCCTGATGCTCCTCATCCTTCCACAAACCCTACCCCAACATGTCCAACAACTTCTCATATTGTTGATGGTGTGATCAACACCTTTCATGCTAAGACTCAGTCCACACACACTGGACACACCAATCCTAAATATACTAATTCTAATGCACAAAATACTCCTACTCCTTCTCCCTCCACCGATAATACTGCCGAAGTTAATTTTGTTCAATCCGCACCTACCGGAAAGAATCAAAATAAAAAGAAAGGCAAGGGCAAAAACAAGGAGGACAAGAATAATAATCCACAATATGATAAATTCAAAATGCAAATGGATGATGAGAAATATAAACGTAAGCCTCATTACCCTTGCTTGATTTGTGATGACGATCATTACATGAAAGATTGTCTGAGACACGTCGAGGTTACTAAGTTCCTCCAAGGGAGCATACAACCTCCTACACCTGTCGTTTTGTCACAACCTTTCCCTTCTCAGCAGTAAGCCAAATTAGTCATTCATGACCAAGATTCTCCTTCTACCTCATTCTTTGTCCTTATGTGTACTGGTGATTCTAAAAAGAACAAAATTGCAATCGCGACTCGAGCCAA
>JZKD02S1802103.1:202811-214704 GCA_000966675.3 Picea glauca
GTGGAGGGGTCGAAAGTGACAGGGGGAAGGAGGGAGAAGAGGAGCAGAGGCCAAAAAGGAAATTCTAGAGAGTCCAACAAGAAATTTTAGGTTTAGATAAGCCTAGGAGGAGGGAGGGGGAAGAGGAAAATGCATAGGCTCAATAGATAAAAAGGAAGACGGAGGGAAAGAGATTTGTGGTAAACTATCCTTACTCGAAGAAGAAGTTGACACCGTTGAACGGGGTGGTTGTTGGATACCAAATAGAGCCAATGCTTCCTGTGCGATATCTAGAGTACCTACATTCATAGCTAGCGGAGGAGATGAAAGGGGCGGAGGAGGAAGAGCTTGCTAAAGTGTGGAAGATTTCTTTACCCATTTCCTCTTTTTCGCTATCAACAGGTAGTCCTTAGCCAAGTGTCCATAAACATGGAAGTGACCACATTTGAAGGAAATTCCTTCATAATCCAACACTTGAGTGAAGGTGTAGCCCTGATGCTAGATGGAGATGCAATATTCCAAGTTGTTTGTCAACATGAGACTAGTTAAGATGCAATCCATTGCCATATATCCATTTCTTTTGAAGGAGAGATCAACTTCATAGTAATGGCCTAAATCAGAGCCAATTTCATGGAATATATCCTCTGTCCAGAAGGAGATTGACAGTTCAGGGAGCCTGACCCAAATCAGGGTTATTTCCTGTCGATTCCTGGAAGCATTGAAGTCGAGATTCCAATGTTTCAAGAACAGGGCCCAAGAGGCATAAACTGAATGACCAAGGAGAATCTCTGATGTCTTTGCTTCCGATTTGAAAGTCCAGGCGAGCCATCCTTTTGCAAGAACTAAACGGTTTGGCTCATACCCAAAGTGGCTGGAGAAGTTTGAGGAATTACACGATTTTAGAGAATCTGAATAGGGCATTTTTCTAGAAAATATACCCACTAGGGTGTGTTTTGCATGGTGACAATCTTATGTAGCTTTATTTCATCGATGAGAGTGAGGTTTATGAGCCCGAACTGTCTCTTTATGCATTTTTTGGACTTTTGCACCTGGTCCATCCTGGTGGAAATTTTCTTGGAGTTAGAGTTAGGTGGCTCAACAGAACTTGACATGAATGGTTCTAAGGTAAGATTGCTAATAAAACCTCCCGGTGAGAAAACCGCCTGTGACTCTGATGACAAAAAATCCGGAAAGAGCAGGATGGAAAACTCTAATGTGGGGGAAGCATTTTCCTCAAGGGGTGGGAGATGTGGGGGAACCATTTTCTCTAGGGGGAGGGTAGGAGGCTTGTAGAGGGGGAAAGGCGTAGGTACAAGAGACAGATATGGGAGGTATGAAAACATCAGAGCTAGGAGAGGGGAAAACATGAGGGTGAGTGTGTGAAGACTCTAGACCTAGAAAAGGAAGTGGATCTAGGGGAGGTGTAGGAAGAGATTCGTCGCCAGGAGAGAGTGATAAATAGAGGGGAAGATCAAAGGGGTGATGAGAGTGAGAGGGGGAGGGGGCCTAAATCTTGGAGGGAGAATATGGATCGACATAATAATAGAGGATCTCCTGCTCCTATGACAAATCTATCATCTAACGGAGACAGGAGAAGGTTAATGAAGGTGATGTGGAGAGAAGGTGTGGAGATTATTGAATGGGAGACAGTTGTGGGAGGAAAGGAGAAGTACATATACGGGATATTGAGAGGCTAATATTTAGGGGGGTGCGAAGAGGTGTTGAAAATAAAGCTCTCGGGGCTTAGGATTTTCCTTTAGAAAACCTAACCCTAAGATCTAAAAATGAAGAGAACTATAGAGTCATACGTCAGCTGTATTTGTTCATGGTTATCTCTTCTATCTAACCTATAAATCAATTCACAGGAGTAATTTCAATGACAGAGCACTAATAGACAGAGAACTAATTTATTATATGTATTATTGATGTTTGAATTAAGATGACACATAAAATACTATAAATAATATCAGAAAATAAATAATATACCTATTTTGGATGGGGCAATAAATTTGTATTATAATATTTTAATTTAGTTGAATGGTAGTTATATATCACTATAAATAATATTAAAAAAATAAATTGGATGGAGCAATAATTTCTTGCATGTATTATTAATATTTTATTTAAGAAAACATGCAAAATCTTATAAATAATATTTAAAAAATAAACAATGCAACTATTTTGGAGGGAGTAATAATTTTTGGCTTCTACTATTGATGTTTGACTTATGAGAACATATTTATGATTGATGTTTGGCTTATGAGAACATCGTTATGATTACGTAACTTTTAAAAAGACAAATATATTGGATTAATTTTATATATTTTGTTAAAATGTTGTAAATTTTGTGTTAATTTTTTTATATTAAGAATATTGGTTAAATAGAATATAAGATTAAAATATTATAAAAAAATTATTTTTAAAAGATTATATAAATTATTAAAATATGAAATATATAAAAAGTTAGAAAATAAATAAAATAAAATATGAGATATATAAAAAGTTAATAAATAAATAAATTAAAAAATTAAAGATACTATTAAAATATATATAAAGTAATTTTAATTTAAAAATTTAAAAGATTTGAAATAAAATTTAAGAATATACAATCTACAAATTAAGATACAAATATAAAATTAAATAAATAAAAAAGTGCCATAAATTACACATAAGTTTTAATGGGTTGATTAAAATTTATTAAATTTGTTTTATATTATATTTTGTTAACAAAAATATAATATTACTTGTATTGGAAAAAACCTAGTCAAACTAGAGTAGCTTGTAATACAATAGTAAAAAAAATAAAATGACATGGTTTTTAAACAAGAAAAAAATATGATTTACTAATAAAAAAAATCTCATAAAAACATTTTTAACAAGAAAAAAAATTAAAATGTTGTTACATAAAATGTATCTACTTATAACATGTGTCTATTTATCATTTCTCTATAAGGATGTTCCTTTTGTAGTGGGTTTAAGGTTATGCATTTTTCAATCTTTATGGAATAATGATTTAAACTTAGGGGAGACAAGGACAAATAACTTTGGTTATTGGTTTTTATGGTTGAGTTTCTCATTTAGTAAAATCATATATGTTTTCTTTTTTTTTCTTGATATTTTCTTTACTAATAAATGATAAAAATTACAGTAAATAATAATTGTAAAAGTTATAATATTGCTTAAATAACCAAAAATGAAAATAATAAACATGCATGTAGGATATAATCTTTCATCTATTTAAATATATACAAAAGTAGCAAGAAATTTATCATTTATAGCTCCTAAAATTTATCATTTATATTGCAGCTAGAAAGAGAAGAAAACACTTTTATTTCTTTTTTACAGGCAAATAATATTATTTACTAGAAGGAGAAAGACGTTCTTCGTTGAAAACAAAAGGAACAATGTTTGCATGTAATAGAACTAATATAATGTTTGAAAAACTCATAACCATACACCATTTCAACCATGTTGAGGAGATAAATAATATAAATAATTAAAACAAAGATTCTTTTTCAAATTAATACAATGAAATATTAATTTGAGTATTATTCCAAGAAGGAACATTATTAATTTTTAAAAAGAGTAACGCCATTGGCCATGATGTCCTGGTCTAAGATCATACGAGGAAGTAGTCATAAACCCTGGTAATGAAAACAATCCCTTAATCGTCGACAAACAAATGAAAAGGGAAAATAATATATCATTTTAAAGGGTTAATACTGCATGATTTTTGTTTAATAAATACAAAATAAAGAGATTATGCATGAGATTATGCATGAGCATGAGTAGTTATGTCCCATAAAAAAAATTGTTCATGGTATTAACAAAAGAAATCGAAACTAAAACTTATATAAAGTTTATCTCGCAAAAGGTTCGACGAGTAAGTTCATAAATATTGTTGGGAGAGGTGAATACATTTATACCTAAACTTTGCAATATAGTAAGGTGAAAATATATCCAAAGGGTCACCCACTTATGCTCTCGACATCGTTTCCTTCAAGGCAGCTTCTAACATACGAGAAACACACTTGGGTATTCACTAGTTATAAGTCACAGTGCCCGATTTGCTTTGATGCCAAGTGAATAGGCCAAGTGCTCCAAAGGGCATCCACCCTGTAAGATAGCCATACATTTGATTTGAACATAGAAATAAATTTACAAGGGAAAAATACGATGCTACGAACCCAAAACCAAATAACTTCTACCTTTGTAAGCAGCTAGACGAATACACTATTCGGTTCTGAGCTTGTCACTTGGCCCAAACTTTGTAATTTCCCGTGAACAAAGGAATATCAATAAATTGAAGATAATTCTACCACAATGAATTCCTAAACATCTACCACAATGAATTCCTAAACATCACATGATCGACCAAGGTTCCATCACGTGCTAAACCCTAATCCCTTGGCATAAACCCTAGTTTATGGGATCGACGATATGATATGTTATCTAATGAACAAGTTGAGCTAGCAAAATATCTCTAATGATGATTCTGTAAAATGTGGAACTATCTTATTATTTTTGGTAAGTTCATTGTCATTGATGTCAACAGACATGGTTGTCATTGATGTAAAAAAATGTGGCTGTCATTGATGTCAAAAGATGTGATGGGTGCATTTGACAACTACAAGAATCCCCAGAGGTGTGGTCATGAATACTAAAGTTGTTTGAGGAATAAGGACATGAAGTACTATGTAAATGTAGGTAACCCACTCATATATAGATAGTCCCCATCATGCTGCTTCTAATGGTACGTTGTAAGTCATGTGGTTCCTCACGATTAAGGAGTTTTTCCCTCATGAAGTTTGAACCCCCGAAGAATGGTTAAGAAACCCCTAAATAATTATAAGTCATTAATTAAAGGGTAAAGTGGTTGTAGCAAAAATCCCTAAAGTTAAGGAGAGAAGTTACTTTGAAAAAATATAAATATACCTCAAGGAGTCTCTCATAAGCACATTCACATAGACAAGTTTATTGAATATCTTTTAAGTGAATAAGTGATATGGTTTATCTTTTCATAGCATATCTGAGGTAGGGAAAGTCTAAAGGAGCGAAGTGTACATATGTGACTAAACTATCTTTCTGAGGTTATCCATGGATCATAGCTTAGCAAGGCGCAGATGTACGTAGGTCACAACTTAGAAAGGCATGGATGTATGTGGGTCATAGTGTAGCAAAGCACATATAGGTTATCCATGGGTTGACAATGGGTAGGGCGTGGATGTACATAGGTCGCAGAAGCGCAAAGCGCATATATCTGGGGGTTGATAGTGTACAAGTCACGGATCCGTGAAACGATTTTGAGGAGGATGCTAGTACCAAGTTTTTGAGGCTAAGGAAGGTGTTGAGACCTAAGTCTGCACCCCTGCCCCTCCTCTCTCATTTTCCTATACCTTCATTAAAAATCATTCATTTTTTGTTGGTTAAAGTTGGTCCCTCATTTATGAGTAACTCTTGAATATCATTACCTCTCTTAATCAATTTGTTTTTGCACCATATTGTGGTTTTCTTGAGGGATGAATGCATGTCATTGATTTGGTTTGAAATACTTGTCATCAAAGTTTTCATGTGTTGAGATCATGGAAGGTATAACACAGTTTTGTATGTAGAACAGAGTTGTTGCAAGAATGAGGCTATTCTTGCAAATCAGGATTGGCACGCTAATTTTTAAATCAGTTTATAATTTAATATGTTATTTTGAATTTTTCAACCATTTGAAATCCTCCTGCATATGTGCGCGATCATGGACCAATGCTTCCACACCAAATTACACTCGCTTTCATCATAGCACAATATCAACTATGAGTGTGAGAATTGTACCAGTCCATCATGGCCATTACAACTTGAACGAAGGATTAACTACACAAGGGAATTAGTTTCGGTGTGAAGGAATTCATGTTCATTGCATTATCGCTATCAGATCTACTCTGCCAAAGAGGGTTCCTTCTCAAGAAGTATGGTAATTGAACAGAATCGAGCTAGAGGCCCTAGAATTATTCGAATCCATACCCGAAGTAAAGGACATCTTTGTAAAATATAAGTGGTATGATTTCCTGTGCGCATTTCAAGGGCACCACACAGGCTTGGATATTCTCTTCACGTAGACATTTGATGGATTCCAGATCGTGCTAGGAGATACCTAGATTCATGTCACATAACATTTTATTAGAGCATCTTACACCCTCCTTGTCTATGGGGAATGATGGTTCAAGAAAGGAAAGCTATCTCCCGATCTCTACAACAAGTTCTTGGTCTCAAAGTACCAAGACCCTGACTAGAGCCAAGGAATTCTCGTGGCATGAATAAAGGACGAATGGAAAGTGGCCTTAACAACAGTACAAAGATATATCACAAGTGAGGGTTGATTCAACATTATTCATTGCTATCACCTTAGTTTTATTATGCACTTAAGTGGAGACAGAGAGCTTAAATTACCATACTACATGCTTAAGAATCTAACCAAAATGGCCAAGAGGGTTCAAGGTCACCCTGAATCTGCCCACAAAAGTCTGTACCATCAGGGTTTGATTAACTTTTTGGTAACTTTCGCTCTGGAGGAACTGGAAATTCCCTGGGACTATTTCTTTAAGTCTGTAGGATTAAAAGAATAGGAGAAGGTCCCCAATCCACAAGACGAAGGTGATACACTTGAGGAGGTTAGGGTTTCTTTATATCCTAGGAGCTTGATGAAGCCTGCCCAAACCACAATGAGTAAAGGTAAAGGACCTAAAATGATAAATATGCCCCCTAAAACAAAACACCAGAAAACCCCCATCAAGAAACAACCTAATAATCCCATGACTCGAATGAGGGGGGAAATCAGAGCTGGTTCATGCAATAAGGAATTAACTAAAGAGAAGGTTTTTCCTATAGAATCTCCACCTAAAACATATCCTCTAGCTAGACAGAACAGGAAAAGGAAGGGCGAGCAAAACTCTGAATTTCCAAGTAAAACTAACAAAAATACTAGAATTACGAATCAATTGAGGTTGAACTCCAAAAATCTGTTCAAACCGTCACTAAAGGATCCCCAACCAATTCTGATCGAGGATGATGACAGTCCTGAATTCACCAGCATGGAGTAAATGAAAGTAAATTTGTTAAAGGGTATGGAAGTGAAAAGAGAAAAATCAAAGTCTAGTGAGAAGGAGGCTACATAAACACCATTTGTGATAGTGAAGAAGGAGTATCCTTCAGACTCCAGTCAACAAGGAATACAATATCATGGATTTGATCTCAAGAAAAAATATGTTGGCACCTCACCACATGTAGGGGATCCATGTCATAGTTTGCAAGACATTAAACCAGAAGTTGAAGATGACACTGTGAGAGTCGATGGGTCCACCAGAGGAACTAAAGGGAAAGAGCCTAAAGTTGTACAAAGTTATAGTACGAGAACTAGGAGAAGAGCATTGGCTAACCACAACAAGTTTAGCACAGAAAAAGAAATGAAGAAGAAGCAGATCGAGGTCAAAATAGAGAAGTTTGATGATAGCCAACAGGTGCATAAACTAAAGCTGCAAGTCCAAACCTTGCAACACCATAATCAAGAATTGGAGAAACTATACTCCAAGTTGTAGAAGAAATATCAAAGACTCCAGAAGAAGCACCAGAATACTTGATGCTTTCTAAAGGAGATAATTTGAAGAATATGCCAACACACCCAGTTATCTCCCAGTGGCCTCTAGAAGTCCACATGTACACCTGTACTTGATACAGAGTTCAATTCATTCACTCCTAGTTAGTTTTTTTCAGAGTTCAATTTACTCCAAGGCATGCATCAGTCTAGTTTTATTACTAGTAGCAGTTTTTAGTTGTTTAATTGGAAGACTTTTTTAGATTAAGGCATAATAAGTGGTCTTTTATGTGTGATAAGAACCACTCATTTTTTTAGTCAAGCTTGAAGTATACATTAATATACTCTAGCAATGTTTTATTTAAGTTAATAAGTTGTTCTATAATTGATGGTGTAGAGTTAATCCTGAGTTCTAGATGGATGAGAGCCTATACTATTTTGATAAATATGCAGATTTTGTATGTTTTGAGGGTTTGATTTTTGGGAAGAATATCAATACATAATAATGGTTGAAACTCTTCAATGCATGGATTAAATATCTCTACCTGGTGAATATACTATTGATGACAGTGTGTTTTTTCCAAATCTTCATGCATATTTATCTTATCTGAAATGTAGTTTTTGATTTGTACGAAGTACCTTTCATTTCCTTTAGCTATAGTATAACTTGTCTTTACTAATATGAAACCTGTGAAACAACAAATTCTTTGGTGAATATTTGTTTCTATTGCAACCTATGGGATTAATTGTATTTTTGATACATGTTTAATGTCTTGAAATAATATTTTAAGTATTAAACTTCTGGCAGCAGAGTATTCATTGAATGGTTTTTTGTTTTCTTGTGTTATATCCTTTTTTATCTCACTTTTATATCATTTGTGTGCCACCATCCAAGGAAAACTCTCATCCATATTATTTTTCCAACCCAACCATGTTCTTGTCTTGGTAAACCAACCCTCCAATCGACCAACAAAATCAAATAACTAAAAAACCAACCATTCCAACACTTGAGGTGGCCTATATTTGCTCTTCAATAGTCATGTGCATACTTTAGGACCAACTAAAGGTATGCATGTCTATTATCTAATCCACTAGGTCTATTACAAAATCAAAGGTATGTTTTACATGTGTTTTGAGGCTTGCATCTTGGAAAGTTTGGCAGATGCTTGAGGCACGTCTTTGTGATTTTTGGTATATGTCGTGAGGCACATCTTGTATACTTGGCATATGGTCTGTTGTATGGTATATGATTGAGGCATACATTGGATGCATTGTAATATATCATTGACACATGGTTTATGAATTATGGTTTAGGCATATCATGAGTGATATGGCACATTTTTTAGGTACATCTCTTGGTACATGGTTTGCTCGAGGCACATAGTTTGAGGTATATATTGGCACATAGTTTGGATACATATTTTAGAGATGTTATGGTACATTCTTTGTAATGTTAGCAAATTTTGAGACACATCTTGGATGTACGATATATGTTATGGTTCATTTTTAGAGGCACCTATTTTAGAGGCATATACTTGGTATATGGTGGAATGTGTATGAGGCACATCCTTTGGTATTTGGTTGAGACACATCGTTGATGATATGATACAAATCTTGGTACATGGTTGATACATGACATGGTACAGGTTTTGGTACATGGTTTATGCATGGTATGGTAGAGGTTTTGGTACATGATATGGTACAGGTTGATGATAGTATATTAGTGATAGATTGATAGTGACAGGTTTATGTGACTGTGATAGTGACAATGAAAAGTTGATGTGGACACTGGTAGTGATTGTATCGGTGGTAGTGACAGGTTCAGTCTACGCTTATATTTCAGGGCAACAGGACAGAGCAAGGAAAGGGCATTGTAGCCTCCTTTCGATTAGAGCTGAAGGACACAAGGGGTTGGATATTCCTTCATGTTGGAGCATGTAAATTAGGGGGTTGTAGCCTCATTCCATTTGGAGCCAGAGAATACAGGGAGTTGGAGCTTCCTTCAGGTTGAAGCCTGTAAACTAGGGGGTTGAAGCCTCCTTTTAGTTGTAGCTAGAGAATTCAGGGATTTATAGCTTCCTTCAGGTTGAATCTTGTAAATAGGGGTTTGGAGCATTCTTCCAGTTGGTACGAGAGAATTAGAAAGTCTGTGCTTCCTATGAATGCAATCTTGATATATATAATGAAGTATTTCGTGGCTTTCTCTCATTTGGGTTTCCACGTAAATTGTGGTGTCCTATGTATCTGATGTGATATTATTGAATGATATTGCTTATGGTTATATGATCATGATATATTGAATGAAATAATAAATTATTTACTTTTGTTATAGTTGAAGTTTATATATGGAAAGTTGTAAAAAGTGATCATATTGATTCACCCCCCCTCAGTATTCCAACAATTATCTGGACAATTCTTAGAGGATCTATTCTGGTAGAATATGGGTTGTTTGGCACTAATACAGAGATTATCCACTTGTCATCAGTGATATGATTCTACGCAAATATACACTGGCATCCTCTGATCGTTGATATGTATCAAACCCGTGTGTCAAAATAATTTGAGTTTGCATTCAATAAACATTTATTGCTAAAAAATAAATGTTAACAATGAATCATATGCCGAGTAGGAATAGGAATCATTGCCAATAATTTTTTTGTCAAAAGAAAATGTTAAAATTGTATTTTGATTGTTCATAAAGTGTTAATGGTAAGAGGAGTTTCGTGGATTTGCACATTTGTTTTTTTATATATCAGGGGCCAAAAATTTGAAATTTTTGACAAACTTGAAACTTATAGGAATGATATCAACTTATAGGAATTACATTCATCTAATTCCATTATAATATTCCATAGCCACTGAAAAGAACATCCATCAAATTATTTTCTAAAATCAAACATGTTTTACTTAAATGACAATGGGTTGATACCAAAGGAATTTACTCTAGAAATAATATGATTGAATGCTTATTGAGTACTATAAAGAGATCTATAAATATGGTCTCTTATTATGGTCAATTATTCAAGAAGAGCCAAAAGGTTTTTATAAGGGTAAAAGTGAATAAATTCCTCTTTATGAAATATTTAAATTCCACCATAAAAGTCATTAATACAACGAGGGAGCTTTTGATACTTTACCAGCACTCTTTGTTTGATAGGTTTAATAAAACACTACTAACCTTAATGACCAATTATTTCACATCAACCTCGTCAAAACAAATGTTAGTGATGTATTTCTAGCTATATAAAATTTTGGTCATTTAAAGTTTTACGTCGTTGCAATGAATTCGGGAAGCATCTTAATTAAGAAAGAAGGATAATCAAATTCATCAATAAGCAAAACAGTGCAAAATATTATTTATTACATGAAAGTAACCACTTCGAAAAAATTGATGATTCACTCAAATTAAAAACCGTTAGCTCATCTCCAAACTTCAATATACATTCTTTTAACAGGTGGAGTTAATTGAATATGAGAAATCTTTAACTAAATTGTTTTTTATATGTCAAAGAGCGGAAAAAAATAAATAAAAAGGTATTGATTTTTAATAAGAGATAAAGACTTACTATGGGAAAATGATACTCCATTGAAACTGAAAATTATCTGATCGTTTCCATAGTTTGATATGTTTTCTTAAAGACGCGAATTAAACATTTTAAGATTTAGATATTAGTCAAATTATTTCAATCTGCCAAAATTCTTCATTAATTCATTTGCACATTAAAAACCAAATCTTTGTCGAAAGTGTCAAATCATTATGATAATCCAAATTCAAGAAAACAGAAGCATAAAACCACATTGAATAAATCCATATGAGCATGTAACAATATTAAATTATCAAGAAAAAACAAATAGACTCAAATGCCATAATCATTATAAATATGAGGAAAATGTGACGAAATAGTTAACTTTCATGACAAAACAAGATTGCCAACGCTAAGTTATATGGATGTATGCAATTTCATTAATGGTTTCATTTCCATTGCATCATCAAGTCATCATCTCATAAAAGGAAATCAAAAGGAATCAATCATTGAAATCAAAAGGAATCAATCATAAGAAACATTCAAAACCAAATAACTAACAAAGAAAACAACTATAAAACCATTCCTTCAAATCAAGCGAAACAAAATCATATACAAACAAAAGCTAGTAATTTTCAAATTTAATCAGAAGCCCTTTATTTATTTTTTTAAATCAAGAGAAGTTGTTGAGAACTCAACACTAACATAAAAACATTTTTATAATATTATAATTTAGTAAAATAATAATTATAAATAAAATGTGTTTAAAAATTAAATAAATATAAATGATTTAAAGACAAAATTTGAAAAA
>JZKD02S1802103.1:214754-246050 GCA_000966675.3 Picea glauca
AATCCTATTATATTAAAACTTCAAAAATACACCATGATATGTAGGTGCCAGCTGTCCCGCCTGTGAAGGAAACTGAGACAACTGGCCTGTCCAAAATAGCATGTAAATTCAAAAACTCGTTTCGCCACCCTGTCCAAAGGAAACCAGGGTGCATGACCAGTTTCAACAACAGTTTAGTAAGGCCTATGTTAACGCTAACAGGGCTATTGACTAGAAGAGCTACAGCTCTGATAAACATCAAAAAGAGAGAGAGTTGGAGACAATGTTGAACAGAAGAACCTATTCACCAGTGTCCTCGTGGTCGTCCGTCGCCTTGCCGCTACTGACAGGAATGGCATAGAGTCGAGCGCAGGTGGGGCATTGTTGCCATGGAGTGGCACTGGAGTAAGCTGCATACAGCATGTCCAAGCGTTGGCTAACGCGGGCAGCCCTGAAGATTTGGTCGTCCACCATGCTGCGGACCTCAAAGATCAAGTTCAAGTGCTCTGGGCGAAAGAGTGGTGGCGGGGGTGGCGACTTTTGCTTAGCATCTGTCTCCTGGTGCGCATGTTGCGTTCTCTGCGACTGCGAGTCGTTGTTGCCTTCCGAAAGCTCTTCCTCCACCAGGTAGGTGGCGAATTCCTCAGTAGGAGCGTCGCTGGGACCGTGTGCATCTCGCGGGTGGAGCGGTGGTGCTTCTTCTTCAATGCATGCCGGGGGGTTCCAATTGTCCGGAACCGTAAACATTCGACTTTCAGAGAAGTCGTGGGGGAGTTCCATAGTCCGAATTTCCTCGACATAAGTTCTGGGGGGCGAGTCTACTGCTGTGGCCTCCCTGCGTCTCTTCCTCTTAGCAAGAACCAGAGCTCACTCAAACCATTTGTGCCTTTTCCGCCTAGAGTTCACCGCGTACCACCCTGCTCCTCTGCGGGGTCTTCATCTAGCTCACAGCATAATGAAAATGAGGATGAGAGCCAGGATTTCTCCTTCGCTCCTATTCTTGCTTGGCTCTGTGAGCTGCAAATGCATCCTAAGGGTTACAAGAAGGCTGATAAGAGCATAAATGGTGGCTGCAACCATTAAGGTCGAGAGATTAATGCTCTGGCTGGCCAACCTGTTCTCGTGTGTGAGAGGCCCCGTCAATAGATGGAGGCCGACTGAATTGAGACCCCTCATAACTAGCGGGGATATGAGGGTGGTTGGACGCCATAAATGGCCCCTCCCGGCGCGTCTCCACGTGTCCATCCTGCACCGCGTGGCACCCCATCCGGGGAATCTTATGACTAATATTAAAAAAATAAACAATGTAATTATTTTCGATGTAGTAACAATTTATTGCATGTATTATTGATGTTTGGCTTTTTTTTTTTTTTTAGATGAAAATAATATTTATTTCAACTAGGAAATATACATGTTGCAGTGCGGAAGGAGCTTCATAAAGAGGAATAAAACCCGACTAATAACAACTTACAATGACCCAATAATATTTTCATTGTCGTATCTCCTTTGTCTAGCATACTTACAAAAAATAAACAAAAACTCCCAAAAATCTATTACTGTTCCAAATCCCATCATTACATAAAATTTTGCGTAATCTATTATGAAGACCATTACTCTGACGTATAAGAAAAAGGAAAAATCTTGGATGACTTGATCATCCATGAATTCCTGGGAGATGAAAGTTCCCTCAAAGAGAGAAAGGGTTTCTTTGGATAGATCATTCTTCATTTTTTTAGTTCACGATTGGCATGGGTGAAGGAGGGCCACTCAAAACCGTGAATAAGGTCTTTAATCTAATTTAAAATATAATTAAGATGGATGTTTTGCACCTGAATTTTTTTTCCCACTTGATAACTACTTTTGAACTCCCATGAACTATAGATTCGAGATGCCACATTGCTTGTCCTGGTATAACAATATCATCAAAGAAATGAACTCTACCTTCATATTCAGCCCAAAAACTTGAGCATATCTTTTTTTTCTTTGAATAAAAGTGGATCCTTATATTAATTCCAACTGTAAATTTACAAAAAAGACTAGCAGCCTATCTGCTTACAAAAAGGCCAATAACCTATCTTCTTACGAAGAGGCCAGTGCCCAATCAAATTGACGGTTCAGATTTACTCTCTCATTTCACGGTTTCGCGTTTCACGACTTCGTGACTTGGGCGAACAAGGCCCTCCATGCTTCAGACTCTCGATAGCCAAGTACCCGAAATTCTCTTGAGTCAAGTCAATGGGGCTAGATCGATGGTCCCGGTCTTTTCTAGTGTCAACGGTCCAGATCGATTCTCTCATTTCGCGATTTCACATTTCATGACTTTGCGACTTGGGTAGACAGCTCCCTCCATGATTTAGACTCCCGATAACCGGTTTCTCAAAATTTTATTGAGTCAAATCAATGGGGCTAGATCAATGGTCCCAATCTTTCCTTGTACCAACGGTCCAGATCATTTCGCAGTTTCGCATTTCACGACTTCGCGACTTGGGTAGATAGCGCCCTCCATGCTTCGAGCTCATGATGGTCGAATTCCCAAAATTTTCTTGCAACAGTTCGGTGGGATCCGATCGACAAACCAGATTTATTCCGGTACCAATGGTCCATATCTGATCTTGCTTTTTGCGACTTTGGAACATAGTTGTCTTCATGCTTCGGATTCCCGGTAGCCGAATTCCCGAAATTTTCACTCGTCAGTTCTATGGGACCAGATCGATGGTCCAAATCTCCTTTAACATCAATGGTCCATATCCCCTCTCACTTTTCGCAACTTCATGACTTTGGGAAACAACATCCTTCATGCTCTTGAATTCCGATTGTCGAGGTTTCGAAATCATCAGTAGACTGATGATTTTATACATTGACGCTTACGGTTTCCATATCTCCTGAGCTTCTGGTCATATCTGACATGGAAGAAATACTAAGTAGACAAAGATGGCTCCCCGTCCAGATTGGGGCCATCCAACTGAGCCAACTCCTTGCATTGTTGCCAGAGGAGTGAGATTTGGGACTACCTGGAATCATGGAGTACGATCTGTTGCACCGAGTCAACCCCTGCATTGGCCAGTCTATCCACCACTTTGTTTGCAATTCACCGAATGTGTGAGGGGGTTAGAGTAAGAGAAGGTCTGAGAAGATCCTGGAAGCTGTAAAGAGGGCCAAGGAGGCACCAGCTGGGAGTGATTTTCTCTGGATTTTTTCCATTCAGGATTTTTGTTGCCAAGTCTATTATAATTTTGGAGTCTCCTTCAATGATCAGATAGGTGAGGTTTTGATCTAAAGCCATTTGCACTCCTTTGATGAGACCCCAAATTTCTACTGAATTGTTGGTGTCGCATCCAAGATTTTATGCAATGAGGCTTTGAATTTGGCCCAAGATGTTTCTTATGACCGCTCCATAGCTTGAGTGTCCAAGATTTCCTTTGGAAGCACCATCAAAGTTGACCTTGTGGAATCCTGGGGTGGGGAGGAGACACTTAGAGGGGCTGAGGGATTTTGAAATTAGAGGGGGATGCTGAGAAGAGATGGAGTGTGCAAATGAGAAGCCCCAAGAGTTGAGGAGAGAGAGCTCACCAGGGTCAATGGGGAAGTCTTCCTTCATCCATGAATGAAGCTGAAGAGTTTCTTGGAGATGCAGGAGGACTGTGTTCCAGAGGAGGTTGGGAGGAGATGGCTGGGAACTAAACGTTCTTCTGTTCCTCTCTTTCCATAGTTGCCAAACTATGAATCCTAGTAAGAGTTTCCAGGCTTCGTTCAGGATAGGGCTCTTGAAGGAACCAGAACCCCAATCTTTGATGGTACTTATGATATTATTTTTGACTTGTTTGGTTCTTCTCATGAATTGAGTGGCCTGGTTCCAGATGTTCTCACTGAGTAGACAATTATTTAGGAGGTGCTCCATGGCTTCTGCCTGGAGATGGCAGAGATGGTAGATCGAGGGGCCAATGAAACCTCATCTTTGGATATTGTCCCAGGTTAGGATCTTGTTCTGGAGTAGAAGCGAGAGGAAAGTAGAGATTTTGGGCCAGATTTTTGATTTCCATATTGTTGTCCATATGATATCTTTCTGAAGGTTGTGGAAATTCCCCTGAAGAGTGTATCCCTCCTTGAGATTGAAGCTTCCATGAGGTGTGTATCCCTATCTGAGGATGTCTTGGTCTATGCTTGTCCTGATTCACCTTTGAGTTGTAGCTTGTTTCCAATGTTGCAGGTCATAGTCCATTGCCACTTGGAGTTCCTGATGAGTAGATTTCCATCTTCACCAGGGAGAGCTGTTGGGGGTGTCTATCCACAGGTCTGCCACTTTGAGAGTGGCTAGATATTGAATGTGATTTTTGTAGGATTGTAGGTTTTCTTTCTATTGTAGGAGTGGAATTTTCTGCCAGGAGTCCATCCAGAATAGGGCATTCTGGCCATTACAGACTTCCTAGAAAGCATGTTCCTAAATGAGTGGCTGATTTTTCTAGGCCGCATTCCAGATGTTGGAGCCTTGGATTTGCTCCTGCATTCTTATGAGTTGATTTTGATGCGCGTTGGGGGCATATTTTCATTTCCAGAGTTTTTCCCAGATCTTTGTTGGTGTCTTGAGCCATCTCCACCAAATCTATGATCCCGTGGTGTTGTTTAGTTTACCAAGGTCTTGAAGGCCCAGACCCTCTAAAGATTTGGGCTTCCAGACCTTGTCCTAGCTGAAAAGGGCCCATTTTTTGTTCGGGTTGTGTCCATGCCATAGAAAATTTCTTTGAAGATTCCTTATTTTATTTATGACAGATTGGGGGGTAGCTAGGGCAGAGAACAGGTAAGCTAGGATGGCTTGGAGGAATGACTTTAAAAGGACCAATCTAGCTGGGAGGTTGAGGGAGAGAAAAGTCCAGGTGCTAAGACGATTGGTGATGGAGAGAAGGAGGGAATCCTAGGAGATGTTTTTGGTTGTTGAGTTAGAGAGAGGGAGTCCCAGGTAGTGAGAGGTCAGAGTGCCAACAGAGATATTCATAAGTTGAGAGAGGTGTTGCTGGATTGCTTCAGGAGTATTAAAAAAGAAGATATGTGATTTGGCCATATTAAAGATGGTGCCAGAGGCTTCACTAAAATCAGAGAGGATAGAACTTAGTTTAATTTCTCCTTGCACTATGGGGGTGTTCATTAGCAGTGTGTCATCGACAAATTGGCTATGGGAGGCTACCGGTTGCAAGCCATGAAGAGGGAGGCCTTGGAGGGATCCATTTTGGATAGAGGCCTTGATATAACATCCTAGACCTTCAACCATTATGACAAAAAGGAAAGGGTAGAGAGGGTCGCCTTGCCTTATTCCTCTTGAGGGGGAGAAGGGTTGAAAGTGGGCACCATTGATGAGGATTGAGAAAAAGGTTGAGGAAATGAGGTTCATTATCCAAGAGATCCAATCCTTGTTGAATCCAAAAGCTAAAAGGAGAGATTCCGTGTATTACCAGCTTAATTTATCAAAAGATTTTGAGAGATCGAGTTTTAAAAGCATACTTGGAGTGCGGGTTCTTTTTTGCGAGTGAATGATTTCATGTACAAGTATGACGTTGTCCATGATTTGCCTTCCTTCGACATATCTTGATTGTTCCTTGGAGATGATGAAGCGGAGAATTGGTTTAAGTCTTAGAGCTATGACCTTGAAAATAATTTTGTAGATCACATTGCAAAGAGCTATGGGTATGAAGTTCTTCAGATTAGTGACCCTTTCTTCTTTGGGGATTAGAGTGAGGAAAGTGGCATTTAGTGCTTGAAGGAATTTTCCTGATCTACAAGATTCCTCCACCAACTACCACACTTCCTCCCTTAACATAGGCCAATAGAAGTGGAAGAAGTCTGTTGTGAAACCATCTGGACCTGGAGCCTTGCCTGTGGGTAACTCCTGAATAGCCTGATCTACTTCTGCTTGTGTTATTGGTGTCATGAGATCCTCATTCTATTCTTGGGTGATTAAAGTTGGGATGTTTTGGGTCACCCTTTATATTGCTAAGGTGCGGTCCACATTGCGTTCTGAGAGGAGATCCTTGTAAAATATGTCAACTCGTGCGTTATTTCCTAATGAGTTAACAGGATGTTGCCTTGCGAGTCATCCATCTTTGTGAAGTGATTGATGAGGCATCTAAGGATCATGGAATGATGGAAGAAATTGGTTTTTTTCTCTCCCTCATTGAGCCATTGAACCCGTGATTTCTATCTCCATGGGATTTCTTCCTCCTTGTATCTTTCTTCTATTTTCCTTTTGAGTTCATTCTCCTCATGTTGTTGAGTGATTGTATATCCTGCATGAATGATTTTCCCCTGAAGGTTCTCTAGTTTTTGTTCCATCATTTTCCTTTCCTGGAAAATGTTCCCAAAGACCTCTTTGTTCCATTTGCGCACCTGTTGTTTGAAATATTTGAGTTTTTTCTGGAAGCAATACATTCTTGTGCCTTTTTTATTTCTGCAGTGCTTCACCAGTGACATGCTAGCTCCTGGGAATATGGATGGTAGAGCCATAATTTCTCAAATATTAAGGGTTTGAGCTTCGAGGTAGCAATAGTATCAACCCAGAGTTGAATCAGCCAGTGATCCGAGCCTACCTTCGGGAGGATTTTCTTCCAGAAGTAGAGTTTATGAGATGAGGAAGCGATCAAGTCTACAAGTTATTTGTTGGTGACCTAATCTTTTGTTGGTCTAGGTGTAGGTTCCAATGCCATTTTTGATATCTACTAGTCTAAGGTTTTCTATGAGTTCCTGGAATTTTGTGTTGTCCTGCTCCAAGTGCTTCCCCCCCCCTCGTTTCTCCTCCAGCATGAGAATCATGTTGAAGTCACCCCCTTATTATCCATTGCTTTCCTTCTACTAAATAATATAGGTAAGCCAGGTTCTGAAGAAAAATGTCTTTGTATTGGCTATTATGCGGTCCATAGGCATTTGTGATCATTCCCTCCTTGTCTGAACCAATGGCTCTATAGTGCACTGTGATTGTGCCTAGAGTGGGGAGGCCTTGGTCGAGGATGACTATGGCAGGATTCCATAGGATGGCCTAGCCTCCTGAAGCCCCTTTTGAGTCTGTTTGATAGGATTCACAGTTGTTCCAACATCTTTTGATGATATCTTCTGCAGTGTTCCCTGCATATTTTGTCTCTTGTATCAGGAATATATCAGTGTCTTCCATTTTGATGTCATTTCGAATAATCCTTTGTTTGGATATTCCATTTAGGCCTCTAATGTTACAGGTCAGGATATTCATAGTTAACAATTTGGAGGGTGGGAAAAGGAGCTCTCTGAGAGCCTGTGAATTTTCCTAAGTTGATCATATAGTTTCCTGCCTCCTTTATTAGCTGTTGAGCCGATTTTCTGCCCCTTCTCTTGTTTTTTTTTCAGTGTTTTCTTGGATCTTGGTTTGGGTCCATGCGGGTCCCCAACCTAGATGTAGCCCCTGCTGATGAGTCCAGAAATACTTTGTGAACTTTCCTGAGTTGGTCCTATGGTATGGTTTGGAGATCCTTCTTATTGAGTGCTTCTTCTAATCTGTCTAGGTCGATTTCTGCCAAGTCTTGCTCATCCATTTCCATGACTGTGTCTTCCTCTGTTTCCAGTTCCTTCCCTGAGACTAGGTGAATCTATGGATCTAATTGGTTTGCTAGGGTCTGATACTTTTGTGACTGTTGATCTTCCTTGTTCTTTTTGGGTTATTTCCCCATGGTCTTGTGGAGATTTTCCATCTCTTATGCTTCTGGGAGGTGATTAAGGGCTTCAAAAGAGTTAATATTTGGGTTCTTTTTTCCATTGTTGGTTGAGGGATTCTTGTGCGCTTGTCTCCTTCGATTATGAAACTAGGTAAATCCTTCCTTTGGTTTCTCTTCAGCTTCCTTCTTTGGGGGGGGGGGGGCATTGAGAGGGAAGTCTCTGAAAAGGTGTCAATGTTCATGGAATTTTCAACATCTGAAAGGGATGTGTTCATAGTCTGTGGTTTGGGCCCATTCCTTGTCTTGGTATTCTAACATAACGGTGCCTAGCATAGCCTTGGATATGTTCATATAAACACATATCCTTGCATAGTAGGTGTATTTTCTCTTTTTGGTAGCTTCGGAGGATTTGACATAGTTACCCAGGGTATTGCCTATGCCCAGTAAAATTTCCTCTAGACATAATTCTTGGGCTAGGGATGATCCGGATTATTTTCGGTATCCAGGTGGATATCGGTGGCCACCCACCTTTTCCGACTGGCTCAAAACTGTTTTTTGGCAATTTTGGCAATTTACTATTTTTAGCAGGTTTTAACTTCCGGGGCCATTTTGAGGGCCTAAATGAAGGTTTTTCAAGATAGATATTCTCAATGATATCTAAAGGCATAATTTATCCCCCCAAATGAATCTCCTCGACGATACCTTTCCAACGATCTATCACACGCCTAAAACGGAGATCGTATGCAAAAGTTACGATCCCGGGAAGTTGATGTACTCACTTACCCAAACGGGGCCCACATGACTTTTGGCGCTTCATCTCCTAGGGTTAGGTTTTTGGATGTTTAGGACTTTTGGAATTCTTGTTTATTGTAAAAATATATTCTTGCAAATGCGAGTAGCCGTCACATCTCTTCTCAGAGATAAGCTGCCACCATTCTAGTGAGTCTTTCACTCTGTATTTTTACAGTCTCTGTACATTTCTCTGATTAATAGAAATCGTATATTACTGTATATCTGTTTTTATGGTTGCATCTCTGATACATTTCTGTTATAATATTGAATATCTGCAATATCTTTGTGCATTTCTTTATTATATCTCCGCTCTCATTTCGTGCCGAAAATAATCCGGATCAAGGGAATAGAGGAGAATCCATACCGGTGTGTATGTGAAGTTTTCCTTTTCTGGGAAAAATAAGTCTATCCAATAACGTAGGTAGAGGTCAGCCGAGTTGTAGAAGTATGGGCCCCCTTCAAATATCTTGTCCTTGTCCTCCAGGTTGTAGAATATTATTGTGAAGAAACCTTTGGAGCTCCACTGGAGCTCATAGTCTTTCTTGGGGTTCCACCACGCCTTGATCCAGCAAGCTAGGTCGTTTTCTAAGGGCCATAGACCTAGTAATTTTCCTGCAAGGGCATGGTCTCGCATGAACTGCGTATGTTCCCCTATCCTGGTGGTTTTTATGACATACCTAGGTGCAACCAGGGCTTGGTGGATGCATTTTCCCGGTGTCCAGACCCGAGCAGGTTTTGGATGCGAGGACTCAACATACGTGTTTAATTTTTGATTATTTCCATCTCTTACTGCAAATACTGGTCTCGTAGGTGCAATGGAGGCTCAAAGGATGGTCGACGCGCTCGCGAGTTCTCTGGATCATTGGTGGCGATGTTACAGTAGGAGGGGGTTTTCGACCCTCCTTCAATTCCCATTCTTCTGAGGCGGTCATGATTGTAGGGCTAAGGCAGTCAATGCACATCAAGGGAGTCAGAGGAGGTTTTGGGGGAAGGAGGGAATCGGGAGCATGGGAAACCCTACAAATTTGTAGAGCTCGGATTTAATTTAAATTAAATTTGTTGCGTGATAAAGTCTAATCCTTGAGCATATATTAAATGGAAATAACGAGATCCATTTAAAAATAAACAACCTCAACTACACACCAAGGAGGGTGACCCTGGGTCACCCCATCGAAAAAAAACCCTAGGGGATCTCGAAATCAATAGAAGGCATGCAAGGCACCCTCGCATTGACAAACTTGGGCTTGCATTCAAACTCCCTTGTCACTTTGACAGTACTCTCCGACATGACCTCCACAGGGATGCGAGTCCCCTGAAATATACATAGATTTAAATACCACCATATCAAATACACAAAAATACAAGGAGAAGCCTCTAGACATAACATGGATTCATTTGATAGCTAGGATTTCACATAAACCTCGAGACTTGACGAAAAACATCTTTAGTTTGGTGCAAGTTTTTGGAATATCAAATCCCATACATGGGAAAAAAAATGACATGACACAAACAAATGACTTACTGATTCGAAATCATGTTTACATAAAGCACATCGACTCAGACCTTGCTAGCCTCTTTTTATCCCATTATCCCAAGTCAATAATTTGTTGCTAAGGACAAGCCTTAGAAAAATATTAGCTTTGAGGGGGGCATGGAACTTCCAAATATTTTTCCACCATTAGAGCTTGTCACCTATGAAAACTTCCTCAACTTATGATTTATACCCAAGTTTGGCTACGAAAGATCCAGACACCGGATTTTTTGACCAACACATATTATCTTCCACTTCTTCATGTAAGAGAACATGGTTGGAGCATATTTTACCTACAAAGGTTTCACATTCCTATGCCAAACGACCATCCAATACTAAGTCTCAATCATATCTCCTCCCAACTCTACCAATGTGGAAGTGAGTTGGATATTTCAAGTCCCAAAGAGAATAACACCCTTTCCTATGCAACTAATCAAGGATGAGGTCATATATTCTGAAGCTTTCATCTACCCTATCCATGGATCTTCACCCATGCATGATGTTTTTCCATTTCCACTATGTCAAACCATCCACTTGCCAACTAGAGTGAAAGA
This sequence comes from Picea glauca, assembly GCA_000966675.3. Taxonomy (NCBI): domain Eukaryota; kingdom Viridiplantae; phylum Streptophyta; class Pinopsida; order Pinales; family Pinaceae; genus Picea; species Picea glauca. Next base: position 225,278 of record JZKD02S1802103.1, read on the forward strand.
ATCCACTAGGTCCTTCCAAACTTTAGACAAAATTTGTGTAGTCTTTCTAGGGGTTCAAAACCAATCCTTAATAGAAAGTCCTCTAATACATTTTGAGACCTTTACACACCCCAAAACTGATCTAATACAAGTAATCCTCAATAAACAAATTGCAGCTAAGGATTGACTAAATAGGTATATGTTTTTTATGCTCCATCCACGTAAACTCTTGGGATGATCGATCCTTTTCCAACTGACCAAAGGAATTTCATCACTTTTTCTACTTCTTGTCCATAGAAAATGAACAAAGGCCTTAAGAATTTTGGTGAGGATGCCTTTGGGTAATTTTTCAATAGAGGTCCAATAAACCAATATTATTTCCAAAAACACATTCACTAAAAGCAATTAACCTCTTTCGGAGAACCATCTATTTACCCAAAAAGAGATCTAAGCTTCTGCTTGTGTAAAGCCACAACTAGTCTTCAAATATATATGAATTGGGATTTAAGACAAAACCGAAGTATTTCATCCCTTCATCAACAGGCTTGCAAGGGAAGGGGAGAGTTTCAATAGGTGATCTTGTAACTCTACATCAAGTAAATGAAATAAAATACAATACTTGGACATATTAACATCCATACATATTGCAGAAGAATAAAGAGCCAAAGAATTTTTCATAGATACAAAATCTTGTCATGTACATGCACCAAATAGCAAGACGGTGTCAACAAACAATAGATTGCAAATGATCTTTGAAGTGGTAATTTTGACCCCCTACAATTCTTGTTTTGACCTGGTTTCACTCATGATCCTTCTCAACCCTTCAAATACAAGAACAAAGAGGAAATGAGACATAGGGAAGCCTTAATGCAACCCTCAGGAAAAGGGGAACAAATTATAAGGGGATCCATTGATTAGTCCAACAAAGGATGTTGTTCTTACATAATCCATTATCTAGTTGACCACTAGGAAGAACATACCCATTTGAATCAAAACCAACCACAAATGATCTAAGTTCACCTTATCATAAGCCTTCGATAAGTCTATTTTTAGCACAATATATGGGATTTTTTTGGTTTTCATAAAATGGAGGTCCTCTTGGGCCAACACAACCACATCACTAATTTTTCTATTGAAAAGGAAACCAAATTGCTCCTTGGATATGATCTCGTTGAACATAGGCTTGAGTCTATTAACAATTATCTTAGAAATCAACTTATATAAAACATTACAATAAGAGATGGGTCTAAATTACTCAAACGATTTATCATCCTATTTTCTAGGGATGAGCACCAAGTCACCAGAGTTGAAATATCTCAATATTTTCCCTTAATGTTGTGATTCTTGAATTTCCTTCAACAAATAAATTTTTATCAATTCATATAAACCCTAATAAAATTCAATGGTTAAATCATATGGTCCAATGCTATTTCCTTTCTTCACTGACCATAGTGTGGACCAAATTTCTTCTTCGATCACTTCTACCTTCAATATGTTGTTCATTTCATCAGAGAAAACTCTAGGGAAAAGGCTAATCATATTCAGGATCTTGTCTATCTAAAAACAAAGAATATCCTTGAATAAGTTTCCAAAATAGGAGTTCCCAACTTCTACCTTTTCTTTGAAAGAGGAGACCATTTCCCCCTATGAATTGTAGATCTCCCATATGGTGTTCAAAATTTTGTGATAGATGGAAAATTTATGAAAATAATCTCTATTTTTATCACCTTCAGTGATCCAAATTGCTCTTCTTTTCAGACGTGAGAACTTCTCCTCTTTTTCCAGGAGGTTGTTGATCCATTTTTTGTTATCAATCTAGTATGATTTATTTTACACTTTTCTTAACCTAATTTTGTCTCTTCTCTTACATCAAAAAATTTCCAAGCACTTAGTCATTTTCTGAATTGTGGATGCAGAGCTGCATAAATTCTTAAACTCTCTTTTAATTACCCAGGTCCACAACCCCAAAATCAACAAAACACTTCACTTTGTTTTCTTTTCCATTTTATTTTGATACTTAGTCAATTTCAAGAGATGAAAATGAAAATCTACTTACCATCCACCTCCACAAGTCTCCAAGTCCACATTCACTTTCCACTTTTCACTTATTTTCATACTTATCCATATTTTTCATTACGTAGCAGATTTCCTTACTCACCATCACTTTTACATTTCTAGTAGGTCTGCATGTCCACATGTTCGCATGTCTACAAGTTCACATTTCTCCCAACACTTAACCATATTATCAATTTCAATGCGGGCATTGTCACCCTTTCCCTAACATTCTTTCACAATCATTTATGTCCACAACCCCAGATATCCATGTTATACTCCTATCACTTTCCATACATGATTTCACACCTCCATACTTAACACTTTCTGTACATCATACCATCACATCACCATTTCCCGTCAAATTAATTACACCTTTCACATTATTCGCCACTCATAAAAGCATAATGCCATTATTAATGCATAATGCATCGAATAAGGATCCCAATAAATACAAGTCCCATGAAAACCAATGACATTTAAATCATGTTGTGTGGTTGATTAAGTTACCAAGGAAGTACGTAGTGGTAACTTAAATAAAATAAAAATGCCAACCTGTAAGTATCGATAATAGCACCACTTTTGTAAAAAGCCAAAAAGATGTCAAGTAAGAAGAAGGAAGTATTTTTTGGAGATACATTGAACACATTGGGTCACAAAGATCAATAGTTCCAATGGTCTATGGCTTACAAGTACTACAAGTCTCTTCCTTTATCTGAGAGGAAGACAAACCTAAAATGGACATCAGGAATAACATTCATAGGATGTGTTCCATAAGTAACTGATATGAAAGAGATTATCCAATGGTGTGCAGATAAATTTGTTTCTGAACAAAGAATAATTCAAATGCAAGGTCATCAACCCATTTATCTGGCTCCTTTAACATTTTCTAAAATGTTGTGACTCCCTGGACCAACTATACGATTCAAGAGTGAGGAAGCTAATGAATTTTTGAAAAAGCATAAGGGAGGGATCAAACTATTGAGAAACTATTTGGAAGATCCGACTTGTAACCCTAGTACTTCTAGAATCAAGGTAAAGTTTCTTACATGTATAGATAATTTGCTTGGTTATTTTCCCACATTCTCGGTTTTGAAACTATTATGTCTGTAACAAGAAATGTTATATATGCTACGCATTATGCCCTGTATGAAAAAGATATCATCGGTTGGGGTTATCTCATCTCAAATGAAATTTATTTCCAATTGGATAACCTCAAAAACACCCATAAATTCTATATGGCTTCTTACCTCATTTTCACCATTGCTTATGTCCATTTTTATGAAGATTTTTCTTAGGAAAAACATGTGTATTTTAAGTTAGAACTAGTTTATGCATGGTATTGAATTTTATACACACATAAATCCCAATACAGTTTCTACCTAGTTCACAACAATTTCATCTCATATTTTAAAAGGTTAATATTCAAACAGAGCACATCAAGGTTATCCTTAGAGACAACTTCCTTCCTCACTGGAAAAGGTATTTATGATTTGTCCAAAGAATTCACTGTAATTATAATATTTGGTAGTAAGGATACAACTTTCCTTTTACTTTTTTATACATCATATAAACACTTTGTTGGAGAAATATGCAGGAAATACAAAACTTAGGTCCGTTTATTTCATGACAAAAGAAAAGACAATTTATACCCCTACCATTGAAAATTGTGGATTGCATTGTTAAACATATAACTCACTTGAATGAGTTGGTGGGAAAACATGAACATATGGGTTTGAAGGAATCCAAACTTGTTGAAGGTTTTGACCTAGATAATAAATTCACAACACATATGCAATTAGTGGGATATTCTTCACACTTTATCAGAATTGAACAATTTCAAGGAGGTGGCAGAGATAATTTGGATCTTCGGGAACTAGCATCCTACCAAAATTCAAACAATTCTGAAAAAGTAAATAGTACAAATGAGATATACAAACAACATGGTAGAGAAACAATAAATGAAAACCCTAACTCGTCTGCAACAACTCAAAGAAGAACTCCATCCAGAATGAAGAGTATAACCAATGGAATGGATACTAGAAAAACACCAGTTGGAGGCTCAAATGACGATGGAGATAAAAATACACCAAGGAAAATCCTTGAGAAAACACATGTTTCATACACTACTATAAAAAGAACATGAAATGTATCATCAGTGGCAATAAATGCATCAGAAGTCCAGGAAATTCCTCATGTGATGGACATGGATGAGATCATTGAAGAACATGACTAGATTACACAAAGGTTGTTGGAGATGAGAGAAATAGTTGATGTTGTTATGACTTAGGATCCTGATATATTTGAAGAGGAGTCTATCATTCTGCACCATGTGACTTACAATCGAGAAACAAAAAAAATATTTCCAGAAAAATTTAATACCAAGAATAAAAAGTCATCTGAATAATGGAAATATTCAATTGACTTGGATGGAGTAGCACCATCTAAATTTGCATACTTTCATGGATATATTGGAGACGCATTAAAAAAATAAATTGACAAAATGGAAAGAGAGAATTTGGAACTAAAGAAAATGGTAAAATGATTTGGAGTTTCTTTGGTACTAGCACCATTGTTTCCAAAACCTTTAAGTTTTATGCAACCTATACTTGAATTGGAGGATATCCCCAAAAGCAGTAGGAAATACAAAGGTTCATCAAGTTTATTGCAGGACATAATAAAATATGTTGGCGATGCCATACAAAAAAGGGTTGATATAATCCAGGAAAATTGGGAGCTTGCCCAAAGTATTGCTAGCTTTTCCTCCAACATAGAGAATTTCAAAGAATATCTACATAAAGATTTGGACAATGATAAAGGATTTTTCAAAGAAGTCATAAACACATTTTTGGCCAAACTCTCAAGTTTAAATGAATCTTGGAGAAAAGAACAGAAAATTCCTTCACCTTACCGCATGAAGGAGATTAATGGATGTTGGTTAAGGAGAATTATAGAGTTAAGAGAAATGATAAATGAAACCGAGGACCTAAGGAATAAAAAGAGTGATCTATTTATTAAACTTGTTAGTCTTACCAAGGAATTATATGGTCCTAATTTATTGATAGATACCATGATCTCAACCAAAGAATATTTAACAAGACAACTTAAAGAACTAAATGTTTCTTTGGTTAATGAATTTACTGAAACGATATAATTTCTTGAGGATGAAGTTGAAAGATGATTAGTTCAGTATATCAACATAAATGATGAGGTGGATGACACATTGCAATAATCAGAGATAGATTTAAATGAATTTGAAATCCAACTATTGGATATTAAAACTAAACATGAAATTACTATGGAACCTTTAAGAGAATACATTGAAGAATAGTTGAACAAGGAATTAATCAAAGTTATTGAACTAGAAAAGCAAGAAGCCGTTAGAGCAGTTTTCTACCTCAATAAAAACATGTACCTGTAAATGAGCCAGTCGCAAGAAAGTAAACACACTATTTTTTCCATCACAACGAGTCGAACATAAACTCTATCCTTCTAGTTTTTTCCTCAGTCCATTTTCTGCTACAATCATTTGTCACATTTCCTTTATCTTCTCGATATTCTGTGGGATTTAGGATGATTCTTGGTTTTTATTCTTTCAGTCTTCCAGGTCTTTTCATTTTATGGTCTGTAGGAGCCAATCCTAGTCCTATTCGAAGGGCGACTACATTTTTATTTTCTTTAAAGACATTTTCTTTTGTATTTAAAGACTCATTATTATTTTTGAGACTTCAAGAGAGATACTTGGGATATTACATCACTGTATTCTCAAAGAATTTTATTAGAAGATTGAATTACTAAATGTTTTATCTATCATAATATTTTTTGTGATTTATGGAATGATAATTTAAAGCTCTCTTTTATTTGCGGTCCATTCCCTTTTCTCTCTATTTTTGGTATCGCTATTTTTCCTAATGAATGTTGTGATGGAGATATCGGTACTTTATATTCTGTATTCATTTTATATATTCACATCGTAAATATTGTACATATTAATTTCTTTTTAAACACCTTGTCCCAAATCTTAGGTGTTGTTTTCCTTTAATGTGGATGTAACCACAAAGTCTAGTCCTTATCAGATTTTATTTTGTTTCATTTTATTTTCTTGGAATTCTAAGAATAAGAGGAGTACCACCTCTCTAAAAACGCAGGGGGATTCATATTCTCATGAGGTTGACCTTAATACCATAAAACATTCTTTTAGATCATCATTTTGGAGACCATATTGAGTAATGGTTTATTTGCAAGATATATGAGGCTTTGTTTCAGATCTAATTGAAGAACCATAATCTCCACGTTTCAAAGTTTCAAAAAGAACATTCAATGAAACATGTGGATATCGGTGGGCACCCACCTCTTCCAACTGGCTCACATACAGTTTTCATCTTGGCAATTGGTTTATAGATTTTCGGGTCCTAAACTTTCGAGGTCGTTTTGAGGCCATAAACAACTATTTTGTGGGCTCACCACAGTCGGAATGTACATGGAGATACATTTTAATGGAAACATGTGTATTCCTCAGATATACTTTTTCAATGGGCTATCATATGCCTAAAATGAGGATCGTATGCAAAAGTTATGTCCTTGAGAAGTTGATGTACAAACTTACCCCATCAGGGCCCACATGACTTTTGGCACTTCATCTCCTAGGGTTAGCATTTTGGATGTCTAGGGTTTTCTAATTACTTCTTGATGCTAAAAAGTCTTGGAGGCCTCATTGTAATGTGCTCAGGCCAATGCACATAGTTATCGCATCTCTTCTCAGAGATTAGCTACCACCATTCGAGAAAGATTGTTTCATTGTGCATTTTACAATTTCAACATATTTTTTTATTGAATAGAAGTTAAGTTTCATTGTATCTCTATTATTGTTCACTATATCTCTATGTTAACATTATAGATCTGTGTTTCATTTCGTTCTGCTCATAAATCCACATCATTGAAGAAAACTACTATGTGCTCTAGATGCACGAGCTTTATAAAATAATTATTCAGAGATATTGGAATGACCTTGAAAAGAGACAAGAAGCACAAAAGATTTGAGAGGATGAATCCTATGGTGATTCCATTGAAAACAATTCTTAAATTCTCTAGTAACTCTATTGGAAAGATTCAAGAAACTCAAGAAAATCCTCATGGTGACTCCACCAAAGAAATTTGTTCATGTTGTGATGATACTTTACCTTCTTCACCAATCCCATCAATGGCTTTACAAGACTCAACAAAAAAAAAAAAAATTATCCAAAGAAGGAGGTGATTTCATATAACCCCTTTAAATCTGCCAAAAGTTGATTTTCAGATGCCTGATATTTCCATTGAAAAAGTTTCCACATTTTTTGGGAATATTTCTGAGGATGCAGAGAAACACATGTTTAAATTCAAAAGAACGTGGAATGCTTTCAATATCACTTAATACATTATTGCATGTCAATTGTTTATACAAACTCTGCATGGGAATGCTCTTGAATGGTACTACTCATTACTTCTTGGGACCATTACCAGTTGGGACGTGTTGGAAAATTCATTTGTTGAAAAGTTCATCTCAAGAATGCACTCATATTCTCTTTCTAATTTTTTCATTGTTGTTTCCCACCAACCCTCTCCCACATGGACACAAGACCATGAAGTGAATGATTTGGAAGAAAATTTTAATCAAACAATGGAGAATGTTTTGGAATCAATTTATCCTGCTAAAATTGAAAATAAAATTACAACTTTCAAGAAAAAGATTTCATCCTATGATATACTCCATATGATAATTATTCATGCAACAAGTTTGAAATTGAAATTGAGAAGCGTCCACCAAATGCATAAGAATATTTCAGCCACAAGAGCATTGCAAACAAAAAAAATTAATGGAAGAAATTACTCTTGAGAATAATGATAGGAAGGATTGTCATTGCATAAAAGAAGAATTATTTCAAGACATAGTTGATGAATAAAAAATGTTGGATGCAGTCAATGATAAGGAAAATGATGAAAGTGTTTCCAAATCGGAAAATCCTCATTCAACCCAAGACAGTAGCATTCTTGAGCAAGTAATAATTGATTTTATTGAAACATGATCTCAAAGCATTGTTAGCCAAGCAATGCCATTAGATTCTCAACACATCTTCTTCAACTTTTCTTTAGCACACTTTGAATACCCCCTTGATTCTTTGGTGCCGATTGTGATATGTTCCCTAATTTTGAAGTTCATTCCAAAAATCATTTGGATGCTTGAATGGACCAATTGGAAATCTACCTACACCTAAAAGTCTCCCTTTCCTTCAAGTAACATAGGGTAGGTAGATCCAATTTGTACATAGTTTGTTTCTATAGTAAACATTTTTCACAATAATCATTTTCTAAATGGAGGAAATGTTTGAAGATGACCTAATTAGCGAGGAATTAAAATAATTTATATGAATATGACTCCAAATACCAATGGAGAAGGTAGCCAAACCAAGATTCTGGATTCTCAACAATCCACAAGGGGTCACTATCCCATAGTTGGAGCCAGATCTTGATCCATTTTTTTTATTAGTCTAGTATGATTTCTTTTACACTTTTCATAGCCTACTTTTCTCTCTTCTCTTACATCAAAAAATTACCAAGCACTTAGTTGTTTTATGAAATGTGGATGCAAATCTACATAAAAACTCTTAAACTCTTTTTTGATTACCCAGGTCTGCAACCTCACAATCACCAAAACACGATACCTTGTTTTATTTTGCATTTTATTTTGATACTTAGTAAATTTCAAACAATGCAAATGTGGAGATGCATACCATCCCTTGAATTTATTTTAGATCTCCACCTTCGCAAGTCTGCAGGTCCACATTCACTTTCCACTTTTCACTTCTCTTCATACTTAGCCATATTTCTCATTACAGAGTGGATTTCCTTACTCCTCATCACTTTTCCATTGCTAGCAGGTCTACATATTTGCACATCCGCACATCCTCAAGTCCACATTTCTCCCAACACTTAACCATATTATCAATTTCATTGCGGGCATTGTCACCCTTTCCCAAATATTATTTCACAAGCATTTATGTCCACAACTCCACAACCCCACAACTCTGTAACTCGGTGTTATACTCTCATCATTTCCCATACATCATTTCACACCTCCATATTTAACACTTTCCGTCCATCATACCATCACATCACCATTTCCCATCAAATTAATTACCCCTTTCACATTATCTGCCACTTGTAAAAGCATAATGTAGTTATTAATTCATAATGTATCGATTAAGGGTCACAATAAATACAAATCCCATGACAACTGATGAAATTTAAAGCATGGTCTATGGTTGATTAAGCTACCAAGGTTGTACATAGTGGGAATTTAAATAAAATAAAAATACCAACCTGTAAGTATTGATAATAGTTCCACCTTTGTAAAAACAAGAAAATATGTCAAGTAAGAAGAAGGAATTATTTTTTGGAGATACATTGAATACATTGGGTCACAAAGATAAATAGTTCCAGTGGTCTAGGGCATACAAGTACTACAAGTCTCTTCCTTCAGTTGAGAAGAAGAAAAACCTAATCTGGACCTCAGGAGTAACATTGGCGGGATGTGTTCCAGAAGTAACTGATATGAAAGAGACTATCCAATGGTGTGCAGTTAAATTTGTTTATGAACGAAGAATAATTCAAATGCAAGTTCATCAACCCATTTCTCTAGCTCCTTTAACATTTTCTAGAATGTTTCAACTCCCTACACCAACTATGTGATTCAAGAGAAAGGAAGTTGATGAATTTTTGAAGCAGCATAAGGAAGGGAACAGACTGTTGAGAAACTATTTGTAATATTTGACCTGTAAACTTGGTACTTCTAGAAGCAAGGTAAATTTTCTAAGATACTCGTAAAAAGAATTTTCTTGGTTATTTTCCAGCATTCTCGGTTTGGAGACTACTATGTCTGTAACAAGAAATGTTATATATTATATGCATTATGCCCTGCATGAAAACACTATCATTGATTGTGGTTATCTCATCTCAAATGAAATTTCTTTCCAACTGAATAACCTCAAAAAGACCCATAAACTCTATATTCCTTGTTATCTCATTTTCTCCATTTCTTATGGTCATGTTTTTTGAAGATTTTCCTTAGGAAAAACATGTGGATTTTAAGTTATAACCAGTTTGTGCGTGGTATTCAATTTTATACAGACATAAATCCCAATAGATTTTCTACCCAGTTCACAATAATTTCATCTCAAAGTTCAAAAGGTTAATGTTCAGACATAACACATCAAGGTTATCCTTAGAGGAAACCTCCTTTCTCACTGGAAAATGGATTTATGAGTTGTATGAAGTATTCACTGTAATTAGAATATTTGGTAGTAAGGAGAAACCTTTCCTTTTACCATTTTATACATCAGATAAACTCTTTGTTGGAGAAATATGCAAGAAATACAAAACTTGGGTCCATTTCTTTCATGACAAAAGGAAAGGAATATTTATACCTGTGCCATGGAAAATTGGGCATTTCATTATTATTAACAATATAACTCACCTGAATGAGTTGGTGGGACAACATGAACAGATGGGTTTGAAGGAAGCCAAACTTGTTGAAGGTTTTGACCCAGAAAACAAATTCACTACAAATATGCAGTTAGTGGGGTATCTTCACACTTCATCAGAGTTGAATAGTTTGAAGAGGGTGGAAGAGATAATTTGGATCTTCAAGAACTAGTGCCTAACAAAATTCAAACAATATCGGAATAAAATGGTAGAGAAACAACAAATCAAAACCCTAACTCATTGAGAATGTCTCAAAGAAGCATTCCATCAAGAATGAAGATTAGAACCAGTGGAATGGATACCATAAAACAATATTTGGAGGCTCGGATGATGGTGGAGAAAAAAATCCACCAAGGAAAATCCCTTGGAAAACACATGTTGGATATACTCCTATAAAAAGAAAATTAAATGTATCATCAATGGAAATAAATGCATCAAAAGTCTAGGAAATTCCCCATGAGATGGACATGGATGAGATCATTGAAGAACCTGATTGGTGTGCACAAAGAATGTTAGATATGAGAGAAACATATGATACTATTATGACTTAGGATCTTTAGATATTTGAAGAGGAATCTATCACTCTGCACCATGCAACTTACAATCGAGAAACCAAAAAATTATTGCTAGAAAAAGTTAATACCACGAATAAAAAGTCGCCTGAATTATGAAAACCTTCAATTGATTTGGATGGAGTAGCACCATCTAAAATTGCAGGCTTTCATGGAGCTATAGAATATGCATTAAAACAATCAATTGAAATAATGGAAAGACAAAATTTGTAACTAAAGAAAAGGGTAAAATAATTAGAAGTTTCTTTGGTACCAACACCATTGTTTCCAGAACCTTTAAGTTCTATGCAACCTATACTAGAATTTAAGGAGATCCCCGGAAGAAGTAAAAAATACAAAGGTTCATCAAGTTTACTGCAGGATATAAGAAAATGTGTTGGTGATGGCATACAAAAAACAATTGATATAATTTAGGAAATTTGGGAGCTTTCCCAAAGTATTACTAGTTTTTCCTCCAGAATAGGGAATTTCAAAGAATATCTGTAGAAATATGTGGAAAATGATGAAGGATTTTTCAAAGAAGTTGCAAACACATTTTCAGCTAAAGTATCAAGTTTAAATGAAGCTCGAAGAAAAAAACATAAAATTTATTCTCCTTACTGCATGAAGCAAATTAATGCATGTTGGTTAAGGAGAATTAAAGAGTTAAGATAAATGATAAATGAAATTGAAGACCCAAGGAATATAAAGATTGATCTATTTCTTAAACTTTTTATCCTTATCAAGGAAATAGATGGTCCTAATTTATTGATAGATACCATGATCTCAAACAAAGAATCTTTACCGGGACAACTTAAAGCACTAAAAGTTGCTTGGTCTAACAAATTTACCGAAACCATAGAAATTTCTGAAGATGAAGATGAAATATGGTTAGTTCGGTATATCAAAAGAAATGATGAGGTGGATGACACATTTCATCAATTAGATTTATATTGAAGGGAATTCGAGAGCCAACTATTTGAGATTAAAACTAAACATGAAATTACCATGGGACCTTTAAAATGATACTATGAAGAATGGTTGAATAAGGAATTAATAGAATTTACTGAACCAGAAAATAAAGAGACAGTTAAAGTAGTTGTTCCACATCAACAACAACATGTACCTATAAAGGAGCTTGCCACAAGAAATTAAACATATTATTTTTCCATTAGATTGAGTCAAACATAAACTATATCCTTCTAGTTTTTCCTTAATCCATTTTATGCTACAATCATTTGTCATATTGCCTTTATCTTCTCGATATTCTGTGGGATTTAGGATGATTATTGGTCATTCGTATTTCAATATTTCAGTTCTTTTCATTTTATGGTCAGCGAGAGCCAATCCCAGTCCCCTTTGAAGGGAAAACACATTTTTATTTTCTTTAAATACATTTACTTTTGTATTTAAAGACTCGTTATTATTTTTGAGACTCCAAGAGAGCTACTCACAATATTACATTATTGTATTCTAAAAGACTTTGATTAGAATATTGAGTTACCAAATGTTTTATCTATCATAATCTTTTTGTGACTTTATGGAATGATAATTTAAATATCTCTTTTATTTGTGGTCCATTCCCTTTTCTCCCTATTTGTGGCATCGCTAAATGTTTTGATGAATGTTGTGATGGAGATATCAGTACTTTATATTCTGTACACATTTTATATATTCACATCGTAAATATTGTACAAATGAATTTATTTTGAACCACATCATCCCAAATCTTAGGTGTTTTTTCCTTTAATGTGAATGTAAATACAAAGTCTGGTCCTTTTCAGATTTTATTTTCTTGGAATTATAAGAACAAGTGGAGTATCACCTCTCTAAAAACACAAGGGAATCCATATCATGGTGAGGTTGACCTTATCACTCTAAAACAATATTTTAGATCAAGAGAGGCCAAGCCTAAGATCCAATCAATACTTAAGAGCTTCTTCATTCTTTGGATATAGGGGGGAACTTCTTTTTTTGACCACTAGATAATGTATTTGTTTTTTTGTTTCTACAAGGAGAGCTTGGGTCTTTTTCCTGGATGAGCTCACCCAAGATTTAGAGACATTTTTTACCTGAGACAAATTGTTTGCAAATTATTTCATACATGAATTACCAAAATCCTCCAGAATGTATCTCCATACAACTTTAATGAGAGAGAGATAATCCTCCTCAAGGAGCTAGAGGGGGTTGAATTTCAAAAGGGCCAGAGGTTTGGGCTCTTTTGAATCCAATTTTAGAATTATAGGGAGGTGTTTTGAAATGCCCCCTGCATCTACCCATGATTTGATGTTCCAAATCCCTTCAATAAGAAATTTTTAGATGATAAAATGATCAATATGTTTGGCTATGGCTTCATCCCTATGTCTCCCATTTCTCCAAGTGGGGGAAAGATTTAAAGGCTCTAGGTCAATCATGTCCTTCTCATTCATAAAATGATGAAAAAACACTTCAAGGGGTTCCCTGCAAGGATGAGACCCCAAAATTTCTCTAATTGATAGAGTGAAATTGAGCCCCCCCCCCAACCAAATTATCATGTTAGGCACCTAAGTAAACCATGTACCCAGAGTTATTGTCAAAGTTAGGGTCGTTGATGTTAATAAAATGAAAGGGCACTGGGAGCTAACATAATTCCAAACCCACCATGCATCCAACGTGGAGAGCAAAGGAGCATAACAACTTCAATTTAGGACTTCATGCTGTAATAAGTCTTCCAGAGAGGCCCTCAGAATCAATAGAGGCATAGGAATAGTCTTTCAACCATGGAGGAAAGGCCTCCCAATATTTAGAACCCACACACATAGTTTCCTGAAAAAATAAAACATCTAGAGAGGAAGCATGAACCAAATACTTAAGGGATAGCATCTTTGAGGTAACCCCTACCCCATGAATGATGAAGGAAATAAAAATGATGATTTACCCTTTGTATAGGAATTCCATTCTCTAATGGCCCTATCAATAGTGGACTTCTTTCCACTTCAAATGTCTCTTGAGTCTTTAATTTGAGCCAAGGAGAGCTGGGATTTAAGACCCACATGGGACCCATGGAATTTATCCATGGCTAAGCACCCTACAAAATCTTATTTGATCATCAAATTCATCCTGGACTAGAGATGGTACTTTGATTTGAGGGTGGAAATTTCTTGGGATATCGTTGAAATGGAAGGAGAGGAAGATGACGAGGGAAGGATCTAAGGAGGGAATGGGGATGATCGAAGGAAGGGAATCATCCTGATGCTGAGAACTGGGTTTCGATCTCTTCACCAGGGAAATCGAGGGGAGATAATTGAACTGAGAGAAAATACTAGGCTTCGATCCCTTGTTGGGTGAAAAGGAAGGGATAACAACATGTTCTAAAAGAGGGGGGAAGAGATTAGTAAACCCATTAGAGGGATAAAGGGCAAGAGAAACTCCAGACCCATGATCGAAAGGGTTAGGGATAGGTAGGGAGGAAGGAATATTGTCATTAAATCGAATATACATGCCAAATTGACCAAGGGAAGAAATATTACCTAAAGAATCCTTTGACGGGTCAACTTGTAATAGGGTAAAATCATGAAGATGGGTAACACTTTTTCTTTTTTTATGAGATTTTTTTTTAACAGTTTCTTCAACTTCCGGTAAACAAAAGTATTTTTTATTTAGAATTTTACTTTACTATAAAAACAAAACTTGTGAATAATTTTGTTGGCTTTCTATTGACTATTTCCAAATTTTTTTTAATGATATTTGATATGTCAATTTGGCAATTGTTTGATAGTATGTTCCTTAAAAATGAAGGGAAAGATAATGAGTTATTTTTTCCCCCAATAATGTATCCATTATTAAACTTTTGTTTTTGACAAATGAAATGTACGACAACAATCTACAAAGACTCTATTTTATGATGACTATGGTTTTGAATCTAACGAATGAATATTGTAATTTCTAGAATTTTTTGACGTTAACCAATATAAAAATGTTATAGATTTTAAGCAGATGTTTTCCACCACCATGTATCTATATTAATTTTTACTTAAAAGTAAAATATAAAAATACCCTTTTGAAGAGAACAGTTTAAGGATTATGAATATTTTTCCATAATTTTCCACTGTGTATTTTTAGAGATATGGATTTTTTATTTAACTGAATCATAATCTAACCTAAAAATATTATGCAGTGGTTTTTTTATAAAATGAAATAAAATTAGATAAAAACAATGAAAATGAAAACAAATTATATCCAATGAAAGTAGATTGAATTTTGAAAATGTTGGTATCGATTCCGAAACTAAATTCTGAGTATTTGTAGAAGTTCGCTACCTCCAGAGATCAAGTAAACTAGAGAGAATTTGCAGTTTCCCGCAAACAGTCCCATTTTCAGGTTTTCGGTTGAAATATTCGTTCAGCCAAAATCTAGTTTTTAACGGAATCCATTAAAAATAAATCTTTCGGCTGAAAAGTATTTCGACCGAAATATGCTTACCGTAGGAAAACAAATCATCTGAAAAATATTGTACATGAATTTCCAGGGTGTCGTTCAATTTGATGTGCAAATTTCTGACCAAAAAAATTCCTAGTGACATTTTTTCGGCTGAAAAGATGCCTCTAGGAATTTTGGAGACCCGATTCTCAAAAAAATGTTACCCATATTCATGATTTTACCAAATATAGGTTGAGCATTACCATCCATATAGAGTGCTTCTAGCACCATAGATGGATGTCTCGATTGATTTAAACTTTGATGCTCCTTCACTTGATCTGAGAGAAAAAACATTTCCTCATGTTTTTCTCCTTTCCATACTTTTTTGTGGGGAAAAAGATGAAAATGGACAAGACTACATTGGGTCAAGATATGGCTTACTTTATGACAACTATAATATCTAAACAAAATTCTCCAATAGTCAATGTTTTGGTTCTAGGAATACCCTTCAAAGACTAATTCAATCTCTTCAAAAAGTCCTTTCATAAGATCCACTTCAATATGAATCCAAACCCATTGGCTTGCATCCCAGTCTTTTTCTACATGGAGGAAGTTCCCCATCTTGTTTATAATGGATTCTAGTGCTTATGAGGATGAGAAGTGCATAGAAAGGCCATGGATGATCTCCCATATTTGGGCAATGGACATAGGCTCTCGACAAAGGTCAAAATTTACTTCCCACTTTTTTATAAATAAAATAAATAAACCCCAACTCCAATTACTCTTAAGTATCGAAACCAGGTCAAAATTTACCATAAATTTAAAACATATCCAACCACGCACCAACAAGTGAAAGACCAAACAATACACTATCACAAGTTCCCAATTTTTGGTTAACTATCCCTTGAGAGAGTCTATATGCATCGACTTCCCATAGAAGTGACCCAGTGTAGTTGTATCAATCAACTCTAGAATATAAGAAATGTGGATGTCTTCCCCTACCACCATCTTTATCTTATCCTTACACGCCTTCAAACGTCACTTCTTCACCTGGGATTTAGAAATACTAAATGATTGAGGTCAAGGAAACTTGGCACATAAGTTTTAATGGGTTGATTAAAATTTTTTAATTTTTTTTTATCTTATCCTTTGTTAAAAATATATATAAGAATAACTAAAATTATTGAATTAGAAAAAAATCTAGAGTCAAACCTGACAATCTTGTAATACAAACTAAATGTAAGATGGTTATAGCCCATGAGAAAAATGGCAATGTTCATATTCCAAAAAATATTACAACTAACTACCCAAGTTCTAAACTATCTAACATGGTAGGTGTACTACCAAAAAAACTAACCTACTACAATAAATTGCATCAAAACATTTTTAACAAGAAAAAACTTAAAACATTGATCCATGAAAGGTATCTTCTGCCACCCAGATCTCCTTAGTGTACTCCTCATAACATGTGTACATTTCTCTATAGGGATGCTCCCTTTGCATTGGCATCCAATTTCAAATTGTGAGAGTGTTGAACCTCCACACTCGCCTCCTTTACACAAAATGAGCCTTGGGTAGAGGAAGGAGAGGAGTACTAAATGACCTCCTATTGGTTGTATCAAAAACCAACAATATGAGCTACCAACAAGGCTAGTGATCCTATATGAAGCTCCAACTACACACATTTTCTTCATGATTTTTGCATGAATTCCCTAAACTCTTATTCAAGGTCATGCAATGACTATAAATGAGCAGTGGTCGCAACAACATACTAATCCCACTCTTGGATTTATAACATCAATTTTCCTTCCCATGACTCATGCCAACAACTCCACTGGAGAGATGAATTCATCATAGACTTTTAGGATTCTACTACACCTCATTCACACCAATTCATGCAACATGCAACAATTATTTATGCATTAATCCATGGCTACCACAACGAGAGTTAATTCCTAGGTCGAATGGATACCAAATATGATACCAACACCCTCTAATAAAACTACAATACTTCCCCACTAAAATCCCTTTTATGAAATGACCATAGCAAGCCCTTTATCTCAAACCATAGAGAATAGGAGAAGGGGGGAGAGATAATGTATTCCCAACCAACCCTACAAGAAAAAATAAACCACACCCATAGAGGATCTATTCAAAATCATGATCTTAATAATCGAGGGCATCAACATAAGGTATAGAATATTGGGGTGAAGTAAAGGCCATTACCCATTTTCTTTTCAAACATGAAATATCACTAGACACATGTGCACAAATTCCATTATGAACGTAATGCTAGTAAATGTCATGGGAGGGGAATGAAATACCTCCTTATTAGCAAGGGGATGTACCTTTTTATTATGAGCTCACAACACTTGAAAATACGAGATTGTTTCAAAACGTCTGGCCAATTCTAAATTTGTTTGGACCAAACATGATAAACGAAGATTTTGAGGAGTACAATGTTGTAGGAGGGACCTTATAATGATTGAGAAGTCTCTTACTACTATTAGTACATGTTTCACCTCTTGCTCATTTCGCAAATGTGAACCTTGAAATTCTACCAGTACCCCTACCTTATTAGCGATAGAAATACCTAATCTCTAACTAAAATTTATTTCTATATTGAAATATATATATAAATATCAATATATAGAGAAATAAAGCTACAAGCTCATCTCAAATTTCAAGTATGTGATTTTCAAGAACTTATCGAAATATCAAATTTTAGTGTATAGGAAAATAAAAGCCATCTTAAACAATTGTATGTTGTATCATAAATTAAAATTAAAATAATTGATATTTTATGAGACATGATTTGATGAGAAACTTTTATGAAAATTTTGGTAAATATCTTTACTCTCTATGTGTAAAATCCATCTTAAACAAACACTGGTATGTTTTATCATAAATGAAAATTAAAACAATTGATATTTGATGAGAAAGTTTTGGGAAAATTTTGGTAGATACCTTTACTCTCTGTATGTGTATTTAGAAACAAATGAAAAATATTAATCTATATGTATGTGTATAGAAACAAATGAAAAATCTTAATCTATATGTATGTGTATTTAGAAAGATAGGAATAATCTTTATGATTTTTAAAGGTAGAAATATATGATTTGATGAGAAACTTTTGTGAAAAGTTTGGTAGATACCTTTACTCTTTATGTGTATGTGTATTTATGTGTATGTGTATTTAGAAACAAAGTAAAACTCTTAATTTATGTGTATGTGTATTTAAAAGGAAAGGAATAATTTTTATGAAATAAGTTTGTTTTTATGATTTTTAAAAGTAGAAATATTTTTTAATAATATTTAGATGATTATCGAGAATAAAATAAAATAAAGAGATGTAATTAAATATTAAAGTTTTATTTAATAAAAAAATAATTATTTGGAAAAATTTAAAGGGTATATTTTTATATTGGTGGATAGTATATATAATAGATATAAAATAGTTTCATTTTTTTTCCTCAGGAAATATTGGGAAAACTCAAGGGGTTCTTTCCCACGTTAATGGATGACATCTCTAGTAAGTGTGCCAATGCAAAATAATTTCATTATTATTCTTAGGGATATAGATTGGTGCATCTAATCTAGGGATATTTAAACTGTGCATCTTTTTATTCCCAAGGAAACATCAAGGAAACTCAATGGATGTTTTTCCAAATCACTAATTGGCATCCTTAATAAATTCATTAACATAAATTAGTACACTTAATCCAAGTGCATTTAAACCAAACATCTCACATAAAACTAAATATAATCTCTTTAGACACAACCACATGTTTACCACTAACCCAAAGTAACTCATAACTCCAAAAAAAAATTCAATATAATTAAACCTTACTATTTATATAAAAACTCTTTACTCCTAATTAATAAACCCAACTCCTTTAAAAAAAACTTTTAATATATACAATTATACGTTTTTAAAATTCATCAAAATTATATTTAAGTTAAACCTATTAACGTTGAAAATCCTTTCATCTATAATTTTTTTTTTCGAAATTCACCTAACTTAATAAAAACAATTATTTTCAAAATTCATTTAATAAAAAAAATTATAACTTAAAATAAAACACATATGAACAAATTTTATTTTAAAAAATAGCCATGTTTTTTTATCAATGTGTTGTAACTAAATTAAAGTCCATACCCATGCTATTGCTTTCCATGCTTGTAAGTAAATTAAGGTTCATACCCATGCTATTGCTTTTCCATGTGGTAAGATTACGTTGTTGTTTATTAATGGTCTTAAATATTTTATCCATTTGCATTAATGGACGTAGGAAATGATATGTATGTAGATCTAACCATGTCGACTATGTGATAAGTCACTCCTTAAATTATGGAAGGTGGCTGTAAGTTGGAAATGAACGTTGTCATGGATCTATAGTCTTACTTAAAAGTTTTCACTTTTGGTACCCTAGGTCATGTGGCATTACCTTACCTCAATTGTAGGGGTTTGATTAACCTGCACCTACTTCAATTAGACTACGCCTTTTCACTTAAGGTATTTCTCACAATTACCTTTTAAGATACAATGTTAGATCTATAACTAAGTTCAACACAACCAAGTTTTCTAACAATAGGCATATGTCCACCCATGGCATTAAGGCATCCCAACTCTACTTTAACTCTTAGCCAATATTCATCAATATGTATCCATCCATAGAAATGCAAGGAATAGTAACATCCAACAAGTATAAAGGCACCACAAAATAGAATTATGGGTGGCACATGAGGTGGATGCTTAAACTTATTAATATGAAATTTTTTACTAAGGTACAACAAGGGAGTGTGGCCTTAAGCTTACGACTATTTACAGATATACAAATAAATCAAGGCACAATGCCTACTTCCCAAAAAGACTTGCACAATTGAAACCCTAAAGCATGTGTGGATATGGCTCCTGCAACTTCGTTTCCTCACTTATTGTAGTCTTAGTCTAGCCTTGTAATTCCTTAGACACTTACCAAGTTGTTTAAGTCCTTTGTGAAGATTGTCTAAGAGTCAATCAACAACCAAGTAATTCATAGTGTCGAAACCTAGACTTGCACCTCAAAAATCCTTATCCACTCTTGTATGAATCCATTCTTGAATCCTCCATTGAGTGTATTTGCACAATTAAAGCATCCTCTTTATTTAGTAGAAGGTGCCTTGTCATTGCCTTCTTTTAAGATTCCTTGAAATCCACTCCACATCCAAAGTGGACCCAACATGCAATCCACCCATATATTTTCTAATTGCTTGGAACAATAAAAACTTACGTC
>JZKD02S1802103.1:270139-299717 GCA_000966675.3 Picea glauca
AGGGTAATATGAAGCTGCACCATATGGTTGAAGGTATGGATTGGTTCCATATATGGGTATCGACTATACATGTGGTTTAATATGATCCATGGAGCCAATCAACCCATCAACAGAGTCTGATGTTCCGGGTTTGTCTTAGCAAGGGTAGGAATGAGATATTGGAGGAACCAATCTATCCTTTGTTATGGGGTGGTGTACTCTTTACAAAGGTTGAAACGTCTATTCCATTCATGAATAGGGTCTAAAATGTGAGAAGTAGTATTTTTTTTTTCATTCTGACAATATTTCAGACCCAATATCATGACAGATAGGGAGTTGAAAAAATGATAGGAATGCTTTGGCTAATGATTCAAATGTTGAGTGGGCTCCGAAATTCTCGTCCAAATACCATTTGGCTTCTATACTAGTGAGGTTTATATGAAATAACCTTATATGAATGGAATCTTCCATTATGATATTGGAAGAACACTAAAAGTTGAAGGACCTGGCATGGTTGTTGAGGTCTTCTCCAACTTTCTCTTCAAACTTCGGGATGTCTGAAGGTAGTTGTGTGGGAATATTTGGATAGTTTGGGTCATGTAATATGGGATCATTGTTAATTTATTTAGATTAGGGATATTGAGTGAAGCCAAAAAGGGCATGATAGGAGTGGTTCCTACCATGTTATGGGAGGAAATGGTTCCTTGGGATATGATACTTTGTGAGAAAGTTTGGGCTCTGGCTCCTTGTGGTGGAGGGTTTGTTTATGAGTTGCTTGGGATATTGGTTCCAAGTAAAGTGGCTCCTAGTAATACTGATCCTAGTACCATAGCACTAATTGGTGTATGTGATGATACTATTGATGTCTCAGAGAAATTATGAACACCGCCCAAAATTGGGGGTAAATTTCTCAAGCATCTAGAATGACAAGGATAATGTGGTTCCCCTATTATTCTATCATAGAAGTGGGTGTGTGTAAATGGCGGTGAGGAATTATAGGACAAAATTATTTACTTTAAGAAATTTATTCATAAAATTGAATGTACTTCAAGTGGTGAAAATCATACATCAAGACAATGTGAAAAAGTGATTTGAATTTTTTGTAACTCCTCATGGGGGAAATAAATAATAGGTGCACGTGTCCTATTTGACGTAACGTCCTTCCTTTAAAATAACACTGGACCTCCAAAAAATCTCTCAACAGTGGTGCCATAACCCACTTGAGGAGAAACTAGTGAAGGGATGAACAATCAGTTATAATGAAGGATGAAGGGGGAATTTGCCAGAAGTATTGGCGATGTTTCCTAAAAACGGTTCAAAATATGATTGAAGTGTGATTTCAACCCACAACCACCACATTGGGTAGAAAAATCCTAAGTTTTGGCTACTAATATACCTCCATCAAGCACGACATTTAAATTTTCGGCCTTAGAAATCGGTCACAGGTTGGATTCTTTCCAAGGGTTGGGTGACCCAACGAGACATACACAAAACAACTAGACCTCATCCTTCAACCATTCATAGGTGTCTCCCTAACTTATGATATAGGAATTCTTGAGTGGGAGGATTTTGGCACCCTAATTCACAACTTTCTAAGTTTCAAATGAGAAATGATGATGGGGAGTTATTTGGATCCCTATCCCGAAAATTGTAACTTAGACCACCAAATTCTTTTGTGTTCCTCTTGTGGAGGTTAGAAAGTGGGTTTATTTTGTTTTTCTTATAATGTGAAAGAGTTATGTGAAGTTGGGGTCATGGACCAACTTCGTTATTTATGAAGGTGTGAACAAAAGACCCTTTTCTAAACAAATGAATCCCACAAGAGTTTCAAGTATCTAGAAAAATGGCTTTTGAATGAGTGAGAGTGTGTACAAGGAGTGGTGATGGTGAAACAAGTTTTTAATAAATTAAATTCAATATTTTAGCATGGAAGACATCATGTGATCCTTTACTTATCTTGTTTAGATAACTTACTATATTTGTTAAAAATTACCCTTGCAAACGAAAGGAAATCCTAAGATATGATGACAGATATAATAATCCTTACTTGAGCCCTTTATCTTTATAAGGCATTTGGTAATGTAGAAAACTTGAAACTAGTTCTAGATGTTGGGTATGTGTTATATTCTTTTGGGTGTTTTTTTCTATTTTTAGCGGATTTTGTTATTTTTAGCGGTTTTCTAAATTAATCCCAGATTAAGGGATCAGGGTTTTGGTTTGTACGGAATACGTAAAAACATTGTATATATTGTATGGTGAATGGTGAAATTTGATATAATGAAAATAAGAAATCTTTTCCTCGGTTGAGGGTTTCTGGTATAAATCTTTATGTACTATGTGTATGAGCCATTGATTAATTTTTGTTTTGCTTAAATATCTATATGCATTTCTTTACTTCATAGGTTTAAAACTCACATGTGGTATCGGAGCTCATTTTTGTCTTTAGAGGGATTCCTTTGTTGTTGAGGGTTTTGCTTGGTCTTGATATATCAAGTTTATATTGGGTCTGTGATAAACTTGGGTTTAGTGGGAGATTTTGCAGTGGAGATTCGAGTGTAGAAAGAGGAATGGCGAGATCTTCTAGAATAGAGAAAGAGAAGTTAAACGGTAAAAACTTTGAACTATGGAAGCACAAGATGGAGGACCTTCTTGTAGATAAAGAAAAATGGATCATTGTGGATCCTGGTACACAACCTACTGGTATGCAACCTACTGGCACACAGTCGCCTGGTACACAACCTACTAGTACACAAACTACTAGTACACCACCTAGTGGTATGTTGAAGGAAGATTGGGAGAAGTTGGATAGAAGAGAAAGGAGTATTATTTGAATTTGCCTGGTAGATTCAGTGTTGTTGAATGTCTCGGGAGAATCTACAGCTAAGGAACTATGGGATAAGTTAGCAAATTTTTATCAATCAAAGTCCTTGGTAAAGAAGTTGTTTCTTTGAAAGAATATGTATCATCTTAGGATGTAAGATGGAGGTTCTGTGACAAAACATCTAAATTCCTTTGAAAATCTAGTAAGTCAACTTGTCTCTGTTTATATTATGATTGCAGAAGAAGATAAGTGTATTAGTTTGTTATTGGTAGTACAACTCAATCTACCAATAACTCTTGGGATAATCTAGATGTATAAATTGGTAGTACAACTCAATCTACATTGAAGTATGAGGATGTAGTTGCATCCTTGTTATCTGAAGAGATGAGGCAGAAAAGCATGGATGGTCATAGCAAAGATGATTTATCTGTAAGAGGTTGTACCCAAGACAGGAATCCTAGTAAGTCTTTGGGGGGGAGACCTAAATCTACTGGTAGATCTAAGTCTCCAGGAAAATCTTTGAGGAAATGTTGGAAGTGTGGTAAAACAGGGCATTATAATAAATATTGCAATTCTAAGAAGAATGATAAACGAAAGGGATCTGATAGTACCTCTTCCACAGAGGTGAAAACCTCCACTAAAGAAGGAGTTTATGTTTACCTGGCATCTACAGGTACACATGCATACCATGATGTATGGTTGATCGAATCAAGTGCATCATACCATATGACCCCTCATAGGGAGTGGTTCTCTGAATATGAAAAATACAATGGTGGTGATGTATTCCTAGGAGATGACTCAACAAAAAAAATCATGGGACGTGGAAGGGTTAAGTTGCTGCTAAAAGATGGAAAGATTAGAACTCTCCCTGGGGTTCTGCACATTCCAAAACTAGACAAGATACTAATATCTATAAGCAAGTTGGATGATGCAGGAGAAGATACTATATTTGGAAAGGGCACTTGCAAGATGGTATGAGGAGCAATGGTGTTGATGAGGGGAGTTCGGTGTGGAACTTTGCACAAGTTGTTGGGAAGCACTTATACTAATGGGTGTAACAGTTCTATTGTCCTTGAGCAAACAAATAAAGAATACAAGACTAATACCGTCCCTGAAAAGAAGACCATGCTATGGCATCAAAGACTGGGGCATATTGAAGAAAAGAGCCTTTGAACACTACACGGTAAAGGCATGGTTGAAGGTATGTCTAATTTCACTCTGGATTTTGATTTCTGTGAACATTGCATATATGGTAAACATAATCAAGTAAGATTCCCATCTAGTGCTATAAATTTAAAGAGTTTAAAGAGTTTATAAATTTGAGGTATTTGATAAATTTAAAGAGTTTAAGGCTCTGGTAGAAAATCAGACAGAGAATAAAATAAAGGTATTGAGAACAGATAATGGTGGAGAATTCTACGGAAATGAATTCTAAGAATTTTGTAAGAAGTGTGGTATAGCAAGGTAGAAGACTACTCCATACACTCCTCAACAGAATGGATTTACAGAAAGGATGAACAAGACACTGATGGAAAAATAAAGGAACATTCTCAGCGGTGCCGAGTTAGGACAAAAATTCTGGGTAGAGGCAGTGGGTGCAACATGTTACCTGGTCAATCAATCACCTTCATCAGCGTTGCATGAAAAAACTCCACACGAGGTATGGACTGAAAAGAAACCCTCTCTTCAACATCTTAGAGTGTTTGGTTGTGATGTTGATGTTGGACCTTGACCAAGTTTTGAGGAACACTTGGTCATAAGTGACCATTTTTGGGACTTTGACACCCTCTCATAGATGGAGCGCCAGGAGAAGCAGAGATCACAGGATCTCGGTCCACTTTTGGCCCTGTTTTAGGGTTTTCGGTTAATGTAATGGGAAAGGGATGTCGGCCCATGGGTTTACCCATGCTTAGGAACACTTTTGTAAATGTATAAATAGAAAGATAGGCAATGCAAGAAGTAGTAGATGTGATGGCTTAGTTCTAGTAGTTAGATTTGTGTGATCATATGTAGATTGTAAATGCTATTTGCATAATTTTAAGAGGCTTGCAGAGCTAAGTGAAAGTTGTTATAAGAGGTTGTAGAAGGATTTGTGTTGTAACCAATTGAAGACACTAATAAAGAAGACGAGTTGGTGGACGTAGCCCTAGGGTGGGGGTGAACCACGTAAATCTGTGTGTTATGCTCTGTGATTTGGTTCAATGTGTTTATCTTTTCTTATGCTAGGTGCTCTGATATATCCACTTATTCTCTGTGCTTCTTAGATGTGTATGAATGTTAGATATGATATAGATGCTTAGTACTGATCTACTGGATTCGATCTATTTTTCTATTGCTAAGTGTTGAGATGTCTTAGATCTAAGTGAATGTTGCGATGCTCTGTGCTATCTGCGAAGTATAATAAGGGTTAAATACTGATGAATGATCTATGCTAAGTTCCATGTAAAATATATAATCATAGATCTGTGTCCTAGCTAAGGTTGCAGACACCTGAGTCTTGCAACCACCCCTGCCTCTACCTTGGCTGAGACTTCATCTGCTTTGCAGGTGTTGCCGAAAGGGCCGGTAGTTAGGGATTTGTTGGTGCACTCTTGTAGAGTTGAACCCTAGGTCTTCCCTTGTGCCAACAAATGGTTCTGTTGTCGGGACATGAAACTTTGATTATTGGGAATAGAGGAAGAAGAAACTTTGTGCAAAAGAAAGATCTGTGTGTAGATCTGTTTCCCTGGTGCGTAGCTTTTTACTCGACCTGTGAAGCTTTGTGCCAAGAGTAAGGTCAGATCTAAATAAGGAAGATCGGATTTGAAGAAAAGTAGCGAGATCTAAACGCTTTATGCTCTGAGAAAAGTAAATGTAGGAATTTTTGAAAGAAAGAGGCTAGATCTGTAGAAAAGAGGTCAGATATGCAGAAAAGAGGTAAGATATGTAAGCCCTGTGCCCTAACAAAGGTCAGATTAGTTAAAATTTCTTAGATATGGAAGCTTTGTGCTCTGTAGAAGTAAGATAAGTGAAATTTTTGTTTCTAGAGCATGGATCTAGGTATGTTTGATAGTGTCGATCCTAGCTTAAAACCTAGAACATCAATAGAAGAAAGAAAGTTTGATATGAGTAGATCTGATAAGCAAAATAATAGATATGTTATACCTATGCATAGAAAGAATGTTTGGACTAACAAATGGATGCAGGATCCTAGAAGGAATTTTTTGTAGGCTAACTACCATGATTCTAGTGTGCAGTACATAAGAAGTTGGGGATCATTTAAGATAAATAGAGGATTGAACCTATGTTACAGTTGCAAAAAACCGAGACATCTAGCTAAGGAATGCCCTGGTGAAGGACCTAGTTGTCTCTATTGCAAAGCTCTGGACCATGAAGTATTGGATTGCCCTAGAATGATTGCTAAGCTTGAAAGAATGAATCTGCAGGAAGAACATCCTAAGCCAGATCTAGAAATAGAAAAACCTCAAAAAGAATCAGAGAAAGTATTAATTCAGATGAAAGAAACCCTGAATGAACATCGACATGTCATATTATCATAGATCTTTCAAGAAAAAGAATGCATTGATGTAAGGATAGGGGACTTCGACATTGATTGTGTTCTAGATAAGCAAACACAGATAAATATCATGACAGAGAGAACGTGGGAAGCTATAGGGAAGCCTACCATGACCCCTTCACTAGGAAGAATAAGACTCTTTGGAGGAAAATTGGTAAACCTATGTGGAAGGCTCACTCAGATATCTATGAATGCTAATGGAACTTCAACTGAAGAATATTTTGAGATTATTAAATTTATTGAGGATGACACCCCGTTCACTATGTTACTTGGAAAACCTTGGATTGAGAGAGAACAAGCCAGAAAGAGGGAAGAAGACAAGGTATTACAACAGCAATGACAAGAGATAAAAGATTTCATGACCAGAAGGATCGCACAGTTTATTAAGGAATAGGAGAATAAATCAAAGCTAGTTGACACTAGAAGATCATATGTTAAACAACTAGGGGACTCACAGAAGATTGGAGTATATGTACCAGATACAAATGAAGTAGTTCTCCTGAGTCTTGGGAAAGAACCTCAACAACATGAAGTGACTATGCTAAAGGAAAATAAGAACCAGATCAAGAAATGAATTACCGAGACAAAGCTCACGGGGAAGAAGGCTAGAAGGCTAAGTAGAAAGAGATCTTAGATCGACAGGCTATAGAGGGTTTCAGAGGAATCCCCTCCGAAAGAATCTTTGCACAACTCAAGCTGCGTCGGGGTAACAGAAAAGCGACATGGGTCACTTCGCCATGGCAAAGCAATATAGTCGTTGGAGGCTGATATACCCGTTTGACTGCCGCCCCAAACGGATCGAAAAGCATTGATAACTCATCACCAGACCATTAGACCACACCATAATGGATAGAACCAAAGCTAAGGAAGCCCCATACTCATTGCAAACAATCTGTTACACAGTTACTTACTTAATCCATCGCGCCATGCACGTAAGACACTTTTTCTAATCGTGAATTTGAATCTGTAGACTACCTAAATTGTGAACAGTGATTACTCCACCCTTACTCTCTACTTTATTATAGTATCTATGAGAACCCGAGCTATTGATATTGAGTGTATATGTCCGACGAATTTAGTGCAGCTGAAGAATCTGTAAGAGAGGTACTCGCTAGCCTCAGAGCCGAAAGAGTCATGTCGGAGTGAGGATTGTCTACAGGTTTACAGGCATCATCTATGAGAGGAGTGCAAGCCTCCCCGTCAACTGCTCGAGTAGGAACATCCCGAGACGACACAGAATGAAGAACCAAACATAAAGACGATATGGCCAATGCGAAGTTGGTTCCATCCATCCTACCTGCTTACATACCACCTCTGAGTAGTGCGATCAACAGAGATAGTGTGCCTAGAGACTTTGAGTACACTCTAATCACAATGTACCTACCAAAAGGAGTATGCACAATCCATGCAAATCACAACAAGGTCATAGCCTTCAAGTTTAGTGACTTCAACCTGAGGGATTGTAAATTTTACAACACACTTTTCCCGTACAAGTACCGAACCAAAACCAAGGGCAAGAATTCGAAGATTGTCCCTCAACAATGGACGATGAACCTCACGCAGTCTAGTCTACTCCATGTTATGAAGATACCGCACTTCGACAAACACCAGGAGGTGAATGCTTGTGTGAAGTTGTTGCTTACAAGTTACCATGGAGGATACTTATGGTTGAACTGTCGCATAATAGTTTATCCAATGCTGGTCAACCAGATCACCAGGCTTAGCCTGTAGGGCCCTAATCCCCATGATTACTATCTTGGAAATATCGTGGATCGTGCTCTTGCTCAGAATATCAATGAAGCCTATGGTGATGTTGAGAAAGGCGCATGAGGCTACAAGGTAGCTTCTATTGAAAGTGGCATAGTCTTACTGTCAACTGATTGTAGGAAAGTTGGTACACAAGAATCAACCCACGCAAGTATTCGGTTTTGTAGTCGACCTCACAGGAAAGTGTGCAGAGACACTACAGATGAATTAGGCGAAGTACCTGGTGAATCAACTAGAGATTGATTGGAGAGAAGCCCGGGATCAGGGGCATGAATTTTAATTTAGCTGGCTCTTGATACTTATAGATTTTGTTGCATGAAAGCTATCGAAAGGTGCAACCTTCCCCGACATTGACCCCTTTGAACCACTAGCTACGAAGTTCATTACCCTGTGGTACTTGAACGACATGAAAAAGCAATGGAAATACAATGTCGTATTTCATACCTACTACACCCATTTGAAGATCACCATCCAGTCCGAGCCTCGCATGACCCCGAATACTTTACATAGGTTTGGACCTTTGATACAGTTTAGTGAAAACTGCCATTTTATATATCTGACAACATGCGCTGATGAGGACAAGGAACAACTTCAGTCTTATTACAAGCTAACAAAAGAAGACATGGAGGAAATCACCAAGGAATGGTCGACGAACCTCCTTGTTTCAGTAGGCCCCACAGAAATGTCCGACATCAACAGCCCAGAAGCTGCACAGAATACACCTGGACCCGGTAAGACAAAGAAAACAAAGAAGACAAAGAAGGACGAGGATATCTAGGATTTAGACAGTAGATCTATAATAACCACATCAGTTACACTAGAGCAAGGAGATAACGGAGAAGACTTAGAGGAAGTTGAACAGAGGCCAGAAGATGAAGAAGAAATCATAAAGAAAATGAAGGGTTCTCCCCTAGAACCTTCCTCCCAGAATAAATGAAAATCACCTGTGACTAAGATGAAGACCACGCTCACTCCAGATGACTTCAGTTTTCTCATCGCAACTATGAACAAAGCCATAGAAGAGATAACGGAAAAATAGGAAGCTAAGAAAGAGACAATGTATAATATAATCGAGATCGAACTCCAAGGAGTACAAGAAGCTCTCCAGTCTAGCCACGCAGTCTCCTCTGCACCCTTGCCAGAAGGAACAAAAGAAGAAGGAAATTCACTATTTCAACTCCGCAAAATTGTTGACACGGTCGAAGTACACCTTTGGAAGGCACAAGAAGAAACAACGTAGGCCACCCAGGCCATAAATCAAGCACAGGAGAAAATCCTCGGAAAATTCAAGCTGCGCAACAAGAGAGGGACACTCTCTAAGTGAAATTTGAAGAAGAAAGAGCAAAGATTCAAAAAGAGAAAGAAGAAGTCAACAGAGCATTTCACTCTTTGACTGGCTTAGAACAGAAAGCAGAGGACCCCATAGAACGCTAAGTGATGATGATTGCTAAAGTTATTCAACAACTTCAACAAAGAGTCATGGACTTTAAACTCCAAACCATACCACAGATCCCACAAGAAGTGTGCAACCAGTGAGAAATAACTACCCGGAGCACCGTAGAAAGGATTAAAGCACTCTCTGGGGAATGCAAACACTTAAGTATTGGTTCTCACCGAGAACCCATAATTGCATAAATTAGAGTCACAACTCCAAGAGGCGAAGCATGATGCCAAAAAGATATAGGTATAGTTGAAGGCCATGTCACCCGTAGAGAGAATGAAGAGGTTTCCAGAGAAACACAAAACCCAACAAAAAATTCACACGCTTCAGAGTAAAGTAATGGAAGTCTCTCAATGACTTCAACCAGTGCAAGAAAAGGCATGCCAACTATTTGCTGAAGTTGAAAACCAAGGAGTAGAACTTGAATAGGTTGTAAATATAGTAGAGCAAGGCCTAGAAGGGCCAGTGAACGAGGAATTCATCCAAGAGTTTGCCGAACAAGAAGCAATAGTAATGTGGAAGGTCTAAGCAAATCGAGCCAAGCTCGAGGAATTCAAAGAAGAATTGGTCAGACCTGAGTGACTCGGGATGAGTCACTGGTGAGTGATGGGGGCCTGTTGGCCCTTGACCAATTTTTGAGGAACACTTGGTCATAAGTGACTGTTTTTGGGACTTCGACACCCTGTCAAAGATGGAGTGCCAGGAAAAGTAGAGATCACGGGATCTTGGTCCACTTTTGGGCCTCTTTTAGGGTTTTGGGTTAATGTAATCGGAAAGGGATGTCGGCCCGTGGGTTTACCCATGATTAGGCCCACTTTTGTAAATGTATAAATAGAAAGATAGGCAATGAAAGAAGTAGTAGATGTGATGGCTTAGTGATAGTAGTTAGATCTGTGTGATCGGATGTAGATTGTAAATTCTCTGTGCATGATTGTAAGAGGCTTGCAGAGCTAAGTGCAAGTAGTTATAATAGGTTGTAGAAGGATTTGTGCTGTAACCAATTGAAGACACTAATAAAGAAGAAGATTTGGTGGACATATCCCTAGGGTGGGGGTGAACCACGTAAATATGTGTGTTATGTTCTGTGCTTTGGTTCAATGTGTTTTATTTTCTTATGCTAGGTTCTCTGATATACCCACTTATGCTCTGTTCTTCTTAGATGTGTATGAATGTTAGATATGGTATAGATTCTTAGTACTGATCTACTTTATCCGATCTGTTTTTCTGTTGCTAAGTGCTGAGATATCTTACATATAAGTGAATGCTGCAATGATCTGTGCTATCTGCGACGTATAATAAGGATTAAATACTGATGAATGATCTATGTTAGGTGCCCTGTAAAAGATATAATCACGGATCTGTGTCCCAAATAAGGTTGTAGACCCCTGAGTCTTGCAACCACCCCTACCTCTACCTCGGATGAGACTTCATCTGCTTCGTAGATGTTGCCGAAAGGGCCAATAGTTAGGGCTTTGTTGGTGCACTCTTGTAGCATTGAACCTTGGGTATTCCTCTGTGCCAACAACTTATGTACATGTTCCAAAGGAAAATAGGAGTAAGATGGATAAAAAAGTTGAAAAGTGTATCTCTATTGGTTATAAAGATGGTGTGCAAGGTTATAAGCATTGGAACCCAGAAACTAAGAAGGTTGTTTACAATTGGGATGTTGTTTTTAGAGAGGTAAAAGATGTGCCCAAACAGGAAACACCACCAAGACAAGAAACCTGAGAAAATAGAGCTAGAGTTGGTTGATGCAAAATCTGAATCATCTAAAGAAGATGAAGAAAAATAAGAAGAAGAACCTCATACCCCAGTATTGAGGAGATCAGTGGGAGAAAGAAGGCAACCATAAAGGTATAGTCCACTTGATTTCCATTCCAATTTTGATTTATCTATTACTGATGATGATCCCAGAACTGTCAGGGAAGCAGTGAATTCAGAGGATAGTGAATTCTAGAAGAAAGCCACGGTTGAAGCAATGGATGCCTTGGATAAGAATGAGGCATGGGATATAGTTGAGTTTCCAGCTGGAAGAAAATTTGTTGGTAGAAAATGGATGTTTAAGAAGAAGTTTAATGCGAAAGGAAAAGTGGAGAAATACAAATCTTGGTTAGTAGCAAAAGGTTATTCCCAGGTAGAGGGAATTGACTTTGGTGAGATTTTCTCTCCTAATTCTAAGTTAACTTCTACTAGATTTCTTTTATCTATTGTTGTTTCTTTTGATCTTGAAGTGGAACAGATGGATGTGAAGAAAAGATTCCTACATGGGGATCTGGAGGAAGAAATCTACATGAAACAGCCATAAGGATTTGTAGTAAATGTAAATAAAGAGTTTGTCTGTAAGCTAAAGAAATCACTATATGGTCTGAAGCAATCACCTAGGATGTGGTACCAAAAGTTTGACACATACATCTTTGGATTGGGATTTGTGAGAAGCAGGGCTGATCACTGTGTATATTCCAACGAGGTTGGTAATCACTTCATTTATGTAGTGTTGTATGTTGATGACATGTTGTTCGTAGGAAATAACATGGATGTTATAAAGGAGGTGAAATCATAGCTATCCTCCAAATTTGACATGAAGGATCTCGGTGTTGTTAACTTATTTCTAGGAATGGAAATTAAAATAGATCGTGCAAACAAGAAACTCTGGTTGAATCAAAGAAAATATGTTGAGACGATATTGTAGAGGTTTAATATGCATGGAAGTAAATCAGTCAAGGTTCCTATTCCTATAGGTGTAAAATTATCTGCAGATCAGTGTCCCAAGACACATGAAGAAGAAGAGGACATGTCCCATGTTCCATATGCCAATGCAGTTGGTAGTTTGATGTATGCAATGGTCTGTACTAGACCGTACATTGCACATGCAGTGGGGGTTTTGAGCAGGTATATGTCAAAACCAGGGAAGTAGCATTGGACAACAGTAAAGAGGGTCTTCAGGTATTTGCGTGGCACTACCAATTATGTATTATGCTACCAAGAAAGACTAGGATTGGATAGAGTGGTGGACATACATGGCTTTGTTGATGCAGACTGGGTTGGAGATCTGGATCACAAAAGATCTACAAGTGGGTATGTGTTTAACCTATTTGGAGGAGAAATTAGTTGGATGAGAAAAAGATAGGCTGTAGTGGCACTCTCAACTATAGAAGCTGAATACATGGCAGCCACTCATGCAAGAAAGGAAGTAGTATGGTTACAGAGATTGTGTTCAGGTATTGGGTTGGTACAACAAGCAGTGAGATTAGATTGTGACAGTCAGAGTGCAATCTTCCTGTAAAAGAACCCAACTTATCATTCGAAGACAAAGAATATTGATGTTCAGTATCACTTTGTGAGAGACATGGTTGAGGAAAAGAAGGTGTTTTTGGAAAAGGTTGACACTTTGAAGAATGTTGCAGATTCATTGACAAAGTCTGTGAGCACAGAAAATTTCTCCTGGTGTAGAGTAACAATGGGCATTGATTTCCTGGATTTTTGACTATATAATCATGTCCACCCATGGATGCAAAGAAAACAACAAGTGGGAGAATGTTGGGTATGTGTTATATTCTTTTGGGCAATTTTTGCTATTTTTAGCAGATTTTTCTATTTTTAGTGGTTTTCTAAATTAATCCCAGATTAAGGGATTAGGTTTTTGGTATCTACGGAATACCTAAAAAAATTGTATATATTGTATGGTGAATGGTGAAATTCAATATAATGAAAATAAGAAAGATTTTCCTCGGTTGAGGGCTTCCGGTATAAATCTCTGTGTACTATGTGTATGAGCCATTGATTACTTTTTGTTTTGCTTAAGAATCAATATGCATTGCTTTACTTCACAGGTTTAAAACTTACACTAGATTATGATCATGTGGGCATGTGTGGGCCCTTACAATTTCTTTAAACTCCTTAGGTGACTTACTCTACATTTTTTTGAAAACCATCCTAGAATTGCATGCATGTGGGCATATGGGCCCTTATAACTCTTTTAAGATTAATTTTCAATCAAGTAAGTTGAGAGGATTGGCCTCTTTTTGAAAGTGATTTGATTTACCAAGGGAGATGGAGTTTTATCTAAGCAACCTCTTTTTCTAATTTCCAAGATCACACTAAGGTGTGAGGAAAGAGCATACTCCAAGATTGGTTTAGATGGTCGTCTAGTGTCGGTTTAATGTGATGACTTTGTAAAATGAAAGCTTTTTTATGAAATTCAAATATAAAATATTTTAATCCATCCATGTGGCAATCAAGGAAATCAAATATATTGTGGTTCCTTTTAATCTCCCTAATTATCTATGTGTGATGTGGGGTTTATGTATGCAAGATTGAGATCTCAGCCTTCTTGTACTATCTTTTACAAAGTGCTAAAATAAAATCTAAAATACTGAGTGGCAGTGGGAAACTCAAGCCTTAAAATTTTGCAAAATTAAGATAGGTGCGTGGAAGAATCATAAACAATCATGCACACTGTGCAAACCCTGTGTTTGGAGAGTTCTAAATTAGCACAAATGTGCATGGACCACATGTTTGTTCGTCTCAGACCTGCACGCACACAAATAAGTTGGTGGGACAAAATTTTTGAAAAACTTGTCTTATTGTGGGGTGAAATCATGCTCTCAAGGGGTGATATTAGGCCGGTTTTGAACACTATGACAAAATATAGATATTGACAAGATATGAAATGATACGAGAAAATGACAGAAAAAGGCTCACTAGCCAATTCTAATGTATTCACACCAAAGTTACATATTTATAGTACAATGGGTCATGCCACCTCATAGAGATATTTGCTCTAGATCCTAAAATCATACATGATGACTAGGATATGAAATCTTAACTAACTCATTAGTCATCACTTGAGGATATATTACTAATATCCTAAATGAATAATACAAATATAGGTGAAAATTAGACTTAGTGATTGGTAAGGTAATCCATAGACTAACATCCCTCCCTCAATCACAAGTCCGACCAATAATAAAAACAATGAAGCTAAATTGGTAACATTTCCAAGTATTCATACTAAAACTCCTTAGCTGAGCCTCAATGAAGAACTGCTCGAAAAACTACCAATATGGATGTTGAATGGTTCATATGAAATGAGCTGAAAGAGAGCTAAGATATGGAAGTGAACAACTGTAATATCTAAACATTCCCTGATTGCTTGACAATTTGATAATTTTTCCAAGTATTTGATCTTAGAATAATGTGATGTCTTATGCTAATTGGTGAACATGTAGTATCACCATTGTACTATCAGTGTATCACTGAAGTGCTACCTGAATATTTTGTTTGGGATGACCACTAACCAATTGATACCGTGTATATGGTTGTTTTGGATGACCACTAAAAAATTGATACCATGTATGTGATGGTTTTGGATGACCACTAACCAATTTTGACAATTTTAGGTGTCCAACAACATCCCAATAATGTATCATGTGTATGATTCAATTGCAAGTCATTGAACCATAATTATTCCAAAGTATTCTATCTACAGACTGCAGTTTCCTATATGGAAAATCTGATGCTCGTCTATCATATTTGTTGTTGAAACATTCGACCTGACAACCATCTTCAATTCTATCATCAATTGCCCCCTTTTTCAGTGAAAAGGAGAGACCACAATTGATTTCACGAACCATCGTCATTTGATTTATGAAATCCCCCCCTCTTTATGGTGTATGAGAGTTTCATCATTGTACTCTTCCCTTTGGGCTCAAGAGAGTACCATACTTACTCTATTTGTGTACAACGAAAAGTGGGCATGTGGAAAAAACTACATGTTATCTCATCCTATGAGTGCCATGCTTAGAAGATATGCCACAAGGGGACCACTTTGATTTATATACCTTTACGTCATGTACAAAAAAGGCTATGTGTTGTAAGATTGGTCTTTACTCAAGATTTAATTCTACGATGAGGCCTACATAATCACTTGGTTTTTTATGACCGCTGCAAAGGATCAATCCACTCATAGTGAATATTCAATCATGCAGGTTTCTTTAATGTTGAAAATATTTCTGAAGAATGGTTATGCTTACCACAATGCTAGCAAGGATGGAGATCAAAATAATGATTCTCCATGTAACCAACTCAATTGCAATGTTGACATTCAACATTTTGATGTTGAACTGGAACAGGTGAAGGTGAATCTTCTTGAAGGAATCCAACACTTTGGAACTGGATTGGTCTGGAATAATCAAGAATATGAAAGGTAACTTCCTTGTCATATCCAAGTCCTATTCTATTATTTTTGTAGACAATTTATTCCCAAGGTCTAATGATGGGATCAGAAAGAGTATTTTGAACTTGTTTCCTTGAAATTTGTGGAAGTGGATTTACTGTATGTTGTTGCATCATTGAAAGGTTTTCTTCACTCAACTCAAAAGAAAACTCTTGAAATGTAGGTTCAAAAATAGCTTGATCTTTGACTGTATCAGTAGTTGGCTTAACGAGTTGTTCCTTCACTTAATGTTGAAAAAAATCATCAATATCATTATCATAGAGAGGGTTGTTCTAAACAAAAAATAGTTCAGAACACTTCACTAGCTGTTGATTTTTGAGATCTATTAACTCATCATTCAATAGTTGATATTGAGATTGAAGAAGTCTAACTTTATCTTGCGTCACTTGCAAACAAGTTAGAACATATTGTATATTTTCTTTGTTCAGTATCATTGTGTTGTCTTCAACGATGATTATTAGAGTGTTCAATAACTCTAATAATTATAGATATCACTCCATTTGAACTATTGAAATATTTTTTCTTGTAACTCACTTGCTTGAATTTGTTCACTTGAGATCGCTTGCTTGGACTTGTTTGTTTGAATTGACTTCTAGGAAGTTTAGAATGTTGGTTAGCACCGAAAATGCATCCCAAAGTATCACAATTATTTGAGTTTCAACTATTAAACCCTATTAATTTTGACTCAAGAACTAAGACATACAATAAATCAATATTGGTGTCGAGTTCAAATGAAAATGCCCACGATATCAAATTCAACCTAAGTTTGATACTAACACTTACAAAGGACTATTGTAACTTTACAATGAATGTTGATTCCAAAATTGATCTTCAAATTTTAATGATTGATGATGCTTTGAGTTCTTCTTAAATATTACCTTCATGTATCCATTATTTCAATTATTTGAATTGACCATTTGATTAATTTAATTTCCTTGCCTTGACTTGTTATAGAAAGATTTGCCTCACCCTATGCAATTTTTCACAGAGGGCCTTTTTCCATTTCCCTCTGCAGATTTTTCATCCTTTTTTGCAAATACCAGAGCTAAAAAATACATTTTTTTCACATATATGCACCTTTCCTACTATACAACATGTGTATACACAAGTTGCACCACTAAAACCCGCATACATCGATATTTATGCCCAAAAATGAAAAATGGTGTTGGGTTTCCATGTCACAACGAGAGATCTATGATCCTTGGCCTTCCATATACTGGAAACGTTCCAACTCGGCCCTTTAGTTCCATTTGAAGGCTATAAATGGGCCAATTCTGAGCTATGGAAAAGAGGAGAAAGAATTCAACTTTGAGAGCAAAGTTACGTTGGAGAAATTGTTTACTTCATATAGTGTCTGCATCCCTTTGTCCATTAAGTCTGAACATAGTGTTCATCCCCCAAGCTCTTCCCTTATTGATTGAGAAATTCATTTTCTCTCTTTTATGATATTTCCTTTGGTGGAGGATTAAAGTGGTGGAGGCCCAGCTGGAAGGAACTTAGTTTCTCGGTTTCAAACCGTGCCAACACAGAAGTTTGTAACATTTTCACTTCTGTTGATCATATAGTAATAGAAATACTCTTTTCCCATCCAATTGATATCTTGAGAATATTTTAATTGTTATTCCATGGAGGTATTTGTTATGTATATTAACGGATGATGTCATTGAACGTGATAACATAATATACTATCGCCATATGCTTTTGGCATGGTTGTTAAGGACTAGTTGTAGGTATATTTCTTTGGGTCAAGTGCTCAACGGTGGACTTCATCGAACATCTGGATGAGGTAGGCCTTTTATCTTGTCTTGCTAGAATATTCGTCTATATAGAATACTTGAGAATAGAGTTGATTTCTTCATTCATTTTCGCCTGTTGTGGTTTACGCTAGCCATAGAGAAATTTTCCTCGTAACATAATTGACGACCATACTAGGGAGTGAATCTTCTTTATTAGGTTTTGGAGTATTTTTCTCCTTAGATTTATCTCATTCCTACTGTATTTCTTGTCGTATCATTTCTTGACAGCCTCTGTTCACTATGGGTTTGAGTTTTTCATCCTTCTCCCTTGGCTAGCTTTGTTTTTGAAACATATATGCAGTTTTTTCTTGACATTCGCGTATATATGCATGTTGTCCTTCTACAAGTTTCATACATATGCGTTGATTCCCTAAAGAGTTGTGTACATCAACCTTCTTTTATTATTTGCTAGATTGGGTGGTTGTTGGGTAGGTTTTGTTGATTGTTGAGTCATCTTGGGTCTTTGTAGTGACTGTTAAGTGTCTATGGGATGAAAGGAGACCTATCTTTGGTTGAATTTTTGGGCAGAGTATTTCTCATCATATTTTAATTTTGATTGTACTTGTACATTAGGCTAGGTTTCTTGCTTCTTGGTATCCTACTGGAGTTGTCTGTTTCTATACATGGTATAGTTTTTATATATCAAGTTGTTGTTCAGTCCATGCATTTTCATTTTCCTTATATTGAAAATACAAAAATATTAGGCATTTTGCATTGGTTGGCATTTTGATCTTTTGAGTATTTGTCGTTAGCTTAGTGCATGTAAATAAAGATTGCATTTTTACTTGAGAATTGCAGAGTTGAAATTGAAAATTGCATTGTTTTGAGAAGCATATCATTCATTGAAAATTGAAGTTAGGACTTTGCATTGTATTCATATTTACTTTACTTGTTGAGTCATAACATCATGAGTTTCACTACCATACCTTTTTGAGTAATCATGACCATTAAAATTAACGCTATAATTTAAAATTGATTAGTCACAATTTTATTTTCTAGGGTGCACAAACTAGCTTAGGATTTAGTGCCTTGGAATAGGATTTTGTGAGTAAACTTCTCCAAGGCTATTAAATCAACATATGTGTCTGACAAAGGGAGTGAAGAAATCCATTGTATAATTGGTAATATCAAGAGGTTCCTCTTACACCAGAATTAATCATGAGGTCACACGAGGTTGGTTGAAGGGATATCCCCCTGATACCTTCTTAGTGTCAGAGATATTTTCTGGGGATCTATTCATATCCGGGGATCTTGCTAGTGACTTTACCTCCGTTAGAGGTGCTAATTTCATGTTTTTTTGGCTTTTCTACCTTGCCCATACGGTGGAACTGACTTATGACTACTCGCATGTGTATCGGTTATACATTGGTTTCTTAGTTGCTTGACTTAGGTGCCACATAGGTTACTTCCAGGGGTTATTTTGCAGGTACCTTGGGTGAGATAAGGGTTGAACAACACAAAACCTTTATGGAGGATTACCTCTCCGGGGGGATCTGACTGACTGGTTTTTAAGCCCACGACAACCCTTATAATTTATTATGTTACCTATGATCTTTAGCAGGGAGTCTCAGGCCCCTCTTGGGTGAGACATACCTTCTTTAGAGAGGGAGGCACCTTTCAACCACTTTACCCCGTTTGTGTGCATATTGGCCATTTGATTTTTGGTGTGCTCTTTTATTACTAGTTGGCCCTAGGATTTATTTTTTGTATCTTGAGTCTTAAGTCACTGTGGAGTTGGACCCGCTTCCCCGCCGGTCCTATCGCTTGTTACAGTTACTAGCAGATTTCAAGTATTCGCCTTCTAAAAGGCGTAGAGTTATTAGACATGGTACACACACCTCCACTATTCACACTTGTGATTCTACAAGGATGAGTACTGAACCAAGTCTTCATAACACTGGGAGCCCTTCGAATCCCACACCTACTATAGTTAATGGAACCCCTTCGAATATTTCAACCACAATGGTTATAGTGCCAGAGGAACCTATCATTATTATTTCTCGTCCTATAGTGAATGCTCAATCTATTTCCTTGAACCCATTTGGGTCTCTTGGTCCCTCACCGGGATATAATGTTCAGTTTATCATTATGGCCTCTAGTCCTTTTTCTTATGGGATGCTGAATTTTTTTTCACAGTTTTCAAAATCCATCCCAACTACTGGCCCTAATGTTATCATTGGACTTGGGGGACCTACACCTCTTTATACTCCTTTCTCTTTTGATGGTTCTTATATCCCTCAAGTGACTTCTAATATGGGATGCATTCTCTCTTTTAACCCCAGGTCTAATCCACTTTCTTCTGGGTGGAGAAACCAACTTGGCGAACAAGCTTTTTCTCAAGTATCATTCTATACACTTACCTCCTTAGTGACGATTCTTACCAACACGTTTGGCATGACGAATCCACATCTATCCTATGAATTCACACCCGAATGAGGTTAGTTTCACACCTTGGGCAACCCCCAACCTGGATCCAATCTGGCTGAGGGGAATTTTTATAACCCATGTTGTCACAAGAGTTAACTCTTGGCTGTAATAGAGCCAAGCCTTAACACATTTTTAATGAGATAATAAATCATTTCTCGAAACTTGAATTGGGTTGCTGCAAGACAATCCCTGAGGTAACCTGAAACCTGCTTTTGAGTATGTTTCTGACCTAGTACACTCAGAGAGGGCTCTCTCAATAGCCAAAGACTCTTTACTCAAAGAATATTCAATAATCACAGTAAGAAGGCTAGATTTCTTATAAGACAATATATTTTGATAAGTTTGGTGGTTGCACATATTTGAAATGGACTATTGGGAGATGGAGTCAAGTGAAAACCAAAGAAAAGGGGTAATAGCAGTGATCGTGTTACTTGAGGGAAATGAGGCAAAGTAAGTCTATCTTTCAGAAATCGATAATCAAGATATGGTAGTAGAAAAGAAAAGGAAAATACCATCACAATGAAAAAATCTAACAAGGATGAACTTTCACTAAAACTTTAGAGGAAAAAGACTGGAGGCTAATAACTAGGTGCAAAGCACTAATCTTGAGTGAATTATGACTAGTCATCATTTAAACACAACACATATCAACTGTGTGTAAGGAGCATGAAAAATGAATTCCAAACAAATTTTAACTCAGTCGATAAAGGAATAGATACACAAAATGAATATAAAAAAATAGAGAACATACTAAAGGAATCAACCGTGATGAATCTCACATATCAAGTGAACACATCTCCCCTGCATTACTCTATTAATGTCTTCAAAATAACTCAGTTTTCATTAGAAGCCCTCTTCAAAAGAGGTCCCCTCTCTTCTCTCATCAAATATATATACAATATATAAGCCTTCAACATACAATAGATGAAAAACTACCTCAAAACCGAGTGAGAAATGAACTGGCAGTTGTTTAACTGAAATCTGGCTGCGTTCCTACATTTTTGGTCCATGTCTGGAACACCATATTTCGGGGAACTTTTTCCTACCTTATCAAGCTCTAAATTAGGATATAAAGATTCCACTATAAATATTAGGATCTGTAGATGTCAATCGACTATTCAAATGCATAAAACGACCTCTCCAAGGTTGAGAAAAGTGAGTTTTCCCACAAACAATTTTTTTTTGAAAAACATGCGATTTCGGTGGCTAACAGGCTGGAAACAGGGGTATCTTAGCGACCGAAAGTCTTGGATTTCGGCCACTAATAGTTCTATTTCAAAGCATCGTAGGCCACCGAAAGTCTTGAAACCCCGATTTTTTCTTTCAAGTTTCGGGGAAACAAAGCAATGGTCAAAATCTTATGTCGGCCAAACCCCCAACTACCAAAAACCCAAAATGGTGACGTCGCATTTATGTAAAACCTTGTTATAGCGATTTTATTGTTGTTTATTGCATTCTTTTAGTACCTCCTCGTGACTTTATTTTAGGGTAAAAATGCATCTACACTTTCGACAGCTAAGGGCATATGAAACCTAAGATTTAAGCTACCAAAAGTCTGTACTTTCAGTAGCTAAACACTATAAATTTTTTCCTCCTAAGCTACCAAAAGCCAAAATTTCAATATTTGTTCCAACATAGGCTCCATCTAGGGATGATGCTTTCCTGCAAAGCGCCAAGAATAGTATACCAAGTGCCTTCATCCATTGGGTGACCTGGTATCATCCTTATCGAACGCTGAACCCTGTCACTTTGCTTGCACCGTTTCGAAACAAAAAACCGCTTATGCATTCATTGGGATATGGAGTCGTAATGCTTAAATCAAAACCATACAGGATACCAAAATGAACTAGAAATGTACTTAAAACCACTGCTATACTCTAATTCTCAAAGTCAAGATTATTTATATACATCACCTACTCTAACTATTGAAAAATTCCCATTGAATCAAATGATACAAAAATGCAAGTGAAGCTAATCCAATAACTGTCTACTTATTTGAAATTTGCTCACACTTTCTTTGAGCAGGCTAAAAAAGGAAACTGACAACTCCCATCTGACATGTTTTTGATCATGAATGTTCAAACTTTTCCTCAATTCCTGTGACAAAATATCCAGGATATAGTGTGCTCCTCCATTAAATGAATCTAAAAAGTCAGCAAAAAGATCATGAAAAATTGCATGGTCCTGAGGTTTTAAAT
The DNA here is from genome assembly GCA_000966675.3 of Picea glauca. Lineage (NCBI taxonomy): Eukaryota > Viridiplantae > Streptophyta > Pinopsida > Pinales > Pinaceae > Picea > Picea glauca. The sequence continues at coordinate 292,360 of JZKD02S1802103.1, forward strand.
AACAAGCTTCATCAAAGACTACTGCATGATCCAATTTGTTTTGCTCAGGATCATCCTCAAAGTGGATATCCAAACATCCTTCATTTGATATGGCATTTGTCTGAAGATCATCATTCCCCCATGAAAAACCTGCAACAAATTGTTCTAGAGAAACAATATTATAATCATCAGTGTACTCATCATATTTAGTTTCAACAGATAACTGAGGAGTGTCATCAGTTAGACAAATTTTCGAAATATCGACTGTGGATTCCTCAGGCATGGGCAATTTTGGTTCTTTATCTGGCATGATTTCTATATAAGATTCATACTCCTCCAAATCATAGTCTAAAACATCTTTGAACAACAAACTTCTTTCAAGACTATTAAATGTGATAGCCCTATCCTCTTCATGAAACAAAACAGGGCTTACAAGTTGATTTCCTAGCTGGAAATCATCATCATAAATTGGTCCATTAACTTCCTGTAGAGTTTCATCAAACACATGACTGCCATTTTTTAAAAATGGATTTACATTTACAGAAATGGAAGAAGTCTGACTCTCATATCCAGGACTGTGTGAACACTGCAAATCTGCATAAGCAGGGGCTGTAACATGACTATGCAGGAGTAGATCTATTTCTTCTTTAGTCAAAGGAGAAGGTTGTCTCTGTATTTTCTGGATAAAACAACAATTATTTTCTTTCTCTTCTGCAGGTTGACCGTGATGTTGAATATCTTCTTCTCGAATATGATCACAAGAACTATCATATCCTTCTTGTTTATCAGCTAACGCTTCTTCATACTAATCATCTTCATCAACTTGAGAAATTTTTGATATTCCTTCCTCCTCTTCAAGAGGATTTGTTTGATCTTTTTGTATTATGAAGTCTATATTACAACAATCTTCAAAAAGGATTTCAGCTAAATATATCCTCTTACAATGTTGACAAAAAATGGTGTGAAAATCTTTCAATGAAGGAATATTGGAATGGGGAAAGATTTATACCAGAGTCTAGCATCTCCTTCCAACGAAAACATAAATAGTTTCATGAGGACATATTCATGATGTACTTTTAATTCCTCCACGAGCTTGTGAAATTCAAACAAGTGTTGAGCAGGATTTTCGTCCGTGTATTCTCCAAATTTAGGTAGGACATATTCCCAAATTTTAGTGTCTGGAACAGTGTTTGGAAAACCATAAACATTTGTAAAGTCCAGAGGAGAAAACCTTGCAGAAATCCGAGCGGTGAACGAAATCGACATTTTGAGACCAGTTGAGTCAGCATTGAATCATGTAGAGTCTTCGAACCAAGGAGTCACCAGGTGAACGCTCACAAACAATTGAATGCCTATCCCTTGTTCACCATCAAGAGATAGATCTGAAATTTTTATCGTATCCCAGGGGAGATAACTTTGTTCCTCCCTCCCCGACAACTACGCCAGAAAATGTTGTCTCAAGAGTTAACTCTAGGCTGTAATAGAGCCAAGCCTTAGCACATTTTTAATGAGATAATAAATCATTGCTCGGAACTTGACTTGGATTGCTGCAAGCCAATCCCTGAGGTAACCTGAAACTTGCTTTAGAGTGTGTTTCTGACCTAATACGCTTAGAGAGGGCTCTCTCAATATCTAAAGGCTTTTTACTCAAAGAATATTCACTAATCACAGTAAGAAGGATAGATTTCTTATCAGACGAGATATTTTGATAAGTTTGGTGGTTGCACAGATTTGAAAAGGCCTATTGGGTGATGGAGTCAAGTGAAAACCAAAGGAAAGGGGTAATAGTAGTGATCGTGTTACTTGAGGGAAATGAGGAAAAGTAAGTCTATCTTTCAGAAATCGATAATCAAGATATGGTAGCAGAAAAGAAAAGGAAAAGACCATCACAGTGAAAGCATCTAACAAGGATGAATTTTCACTACAACTTTAGAGGAAAAATACTAGAGGCTAATAACTAGGTGCAGAGCACTAATCTTGAGCGAATTCTGAGTAGTCATCATTGAAACACAACACATATCAACTGTGCGTAAGGAGCATGCAAAATGAATTAAAAATTTTTTTTAACTTAGTCGATAAAGGAAGATATAGACAATATGAATATAACAAAACAAAGAACATACTGAAGGAATCAACCGTGATGAATCTCACATATCAAGTGAACACATCTCCCCTTCATTACTCTATTAATGTCTTTAAAATAACTCAATTTTCAATAGAATCCATCTTCAAAAGAGGTCCCCCCTCTTCTCTCATCAAAGAGATGTACAATATATAAGCATTTAGCATATAACATATGAGAAACTACCTCAAAACTGACTGAGAAACGAACTGGCAGTTGTTTAACTGAAATCTTGGCGCGTTCCTACATTTTTGGGCCATGTCTGCAACGCCATATTTTGGGGAACTTTATCCTACCTTCCCAATCTCTAAATTAGGATATGAATATACCACTGAAAATATTAGGATCTGTAGATGTCAATCGACTATTCAAATGTTTAAAAAGATATCTCCAAGGTTGAGAAAAGTGAGTTTTCCCACAGACATGGTTTTTGGAAAAACCTGGGATTTCGGTGGCTAACAGGCCGGAAATAGGGGTATCTTAGCCATCGAAAGTCCTAGATTTTAGAAGCTAACAATGCGATTTCAGAGCGTCGTAAGTCACCAAAAGTCCCAAAACCCCGATTTTGGCTTTCAGGGAAACGAAGCAATGGTCAAAATCTTATATCGTAAAAACCCCCGACTGCCGAAAACCCAAGATGGTGACGTGGCATTTACGTAAAACATTGTTATAGAGATTTTATTGTTGTTTATTGCATTCATTTAGTACCTCCTCCTGACTTGATTTCTGGGTAAAAACACATCTACACTTTTGGCAACTAAGGGCATATGAAACCTGAGATTTAAGCTACCAAAAGTTTGTACTTTCGATAGCTAAACACTATAAATTGTTTCCTCTTAAGCTACCGAAAGCCAAAATTTCAATATTTGTTCCAACAACCCCCATCAGAACATTTCTACTGGAATGATTCCCAACCAACCTCTTATGAATCAGCCTGGAGGAGGGTCTTAAAATCCTGGACAAGGCCATGGTGCTTACTGTTGTAACAAATATTGAAATTTCGGCTTTCGGTAACTTAGGAGAGAAAATTTTTATAGTGTTTAAGTACCGAAAGTATAGATGTGAGAAAACGACCATCTGGCTGTCACGTGCATCACTGAATGTTCTCTACTTGTAATCTTTAGTCAAATAACACCGAAATAAACTCCAAATGCCACAACAGTATAACAGTCACAAACCAACTCACGAAAAATCCAAAGATAGAGTTCATGTGAGAATCAAAGAAATGTACCATATGTTTGAGCATTGAGTCACAAGGAGAATGAATGGGAGTATTGGTAGTTGAACGACTGCATACAACGAGCATTAAGCCACATGGATAATAAGCTCACAAGTCTGGTGTTTTTTGCCATCGGGGATTTGACCGATGTAGATATTTCAATAAATACAACCCCGACCCTCGAATTCACTAAAGTATTAAAGGATGAGCTGGGTCAAATAAAGATTAAGAAAGATTAACGTTAATAAATCTCATCACAATTTCGTGATCTAGGATTTCTCGCATCAAGCATTATCGAAGTCTCGACACTTAAATCCATGAAAGGTTAAAGATTAACTACTAATTGTGATTAATTAAGATATTAAAACAAATGATTATTGTCTAATTAATCCCATCGCGATTTCGCAATTCGGGATTCCTTGCATGTCATAACTCTTGAGGACATGATACCCAAAACCCGAAGGCCCAAAATAGTGCAATGTAAAATCCAAATTCTATTTTTTGGATTTGGCCATCGGGGATTTGGTTGACGTGGATATTTTAATAACTACTGCTTCATTTCCCTGAATCTCGAAGGCCCGAAATTGGGACTTCAGTGATATGAAAAACCTACCTTGGGAAAAAAACATTTTTCTCAGCCTTGGAGAGGCTATTTTCCATGTTCCAATAGTCGATCGACATCTAAAAATCATAATATTTCTAGTGGTGTCTTCATAGTTTAATTTGTAGCTTGGGAAGGCAGTCAAAAGTCCCCCAAAAGAGAAGGTTCGTTTTCAGAAATGTGGCTATTTTTTTACTGCGTTGAGTCATCATTTTCAAATGATGATTCTGAGTGAATGGAGTATAATTTTGAGAAACGGTTGGAGGATTTTGTGCCTAACACATCAAATATCAATAGATTCTCTCATTTTCCCTACAGGTGTCACATATTGGTAGAATCAAATCCATCTTCGAGACCTAATTTGCGGAACTCGAATTTCCCCGTTTTGACACATGTTTGTAAAATGAAGATCTGGGGAAAATGGAAACAGATCTCAGGGAACTGAGAGAGGTTGTTTCTCAGAAAAAAAAGATGCACAAAAACCTCTTTAATTTTATACACATCTATCAAAATTCGAGAGATACAGAACCATAACCGCAACCCCAGTTTTCAGCAGTTTGGCCCATTTTCTATGGCAGAAAGTTTCAAGAATTGGTTATAACTGTTGTTATCTTTTATATTAGAGAGGATTTCGACCTCAATACATATATGAGGCATATTTTTAAAATACCAGGGGACACACAGGACTAGTACTCTGGGGCTATAGCATTTTTTTTCATGTTTAATAAAAGAGTGCAAAGATTTTTCGATCTATATCAGAGATTCTTGTGGTTTTGTTTGTAGAGAATGTTTTATTGCTTCATTTTCACATCATTTCACTTGGTTTTATTTCCGTTTTCCTCCTGATTTGTAACTGTTTTGTAATAGAATTCATCCTCTGTTAGCTACTTTTTTGTAGAACAGTTGTAGATGGTTTCTTGCAGACATAGGAAGGTTCAGAATTCATCCATTGATACATGCTCTGTCCAAACTATATCTTTCCACTAATTTATGATTGGAATTCACTCATTGCTAAGTGATCCTTGCATTTTGATATGTTTTCTCTCTATTATTCTGCCATAGTTTTATAAATCATTCTCTTTGTAATCAAATTGTATCTCGCCTCTATTCCATGGATTTCCATTGCTGAAACACTCACATTATTGGCCTGATCACTTGAATCCATGCCCAATGGACTATCTTTCTAGTCCAACCCTAAACCCTAAAAACCAAAAACTTTTTGTTACCCACAAATCTTCCAACTGTTAAGCTTATTGAATATCCTATCGGGATATATATTCGAGAGAGCCATCCCTGGTTGGAAGGGGAAATTTCTAATCAAAAGTGGTTCGTGGTTATCTTAGAATTTACTTGCACACAACCCAAATCAAGTTCTGAATGATAACTTATTTTTTCATTTAAAATGTGCTAAGGCTTGGATCTGCTACAACCTAGAACCAACTCTTGCAACAATAGTTTATGGCGGCATTGCCGAGGACGGAGGAACGAAGTTATCTTCCCTCAAATACGAAAAAAAATTCACCTGGTGACTCCTTGGTTCTGAGACTCTACATGTTTCACTAGTGACTCCATTGGTCTTAAAATGTCGGATTCGTTCGCCACTCGGATTGCTGCAAGGTTTTCTCCTCTGGACTTTACAAATGTTTATGGTTTTCCAAACACTGTTCCAGACATTAAAATTTGGGAATATGTCCTTCCTAAATTTGGAGGATATGTGGACGATAATCTTGCTCAACATTTTCTTGAATTCCACAAGCTCATGGATGAATTAAATGTACATCATGAAGATCTCCTCATGAAGCTGTTTATGTTTTCATTGGAAAGAGACGCTAGGCTCTGGTATAAATATTTACCCCATTCCAGTATTCCTTCATTGAAATATTTTCACACACTTTTTCATCAACATTGTAAGAGGATATATTCAGCTGAAATCCTTTTTGAAGATTGTTGTAATATAAAATTCATAAGACAAAAAGATCAAACAAATCCTCTTGAAGAGGAGGAAGGAATATAAAAAATTTCTCAAGTTGAAGATGATCAGTATGAAGAAGATTTGGTTGATAAAGAAGCAGGATATGATAGTTCTTGTGATCATATTCGAGAAGAAGATATTCAGCATCACGGTCAACCTGCAGAAGAGAGAGAAAATAATTGTTGTTTTATCTAGAAAATACAGAGACCACCTTCTCCTTTAACTGAAGAAGAAATAGATCTGATCCTGCACAGCTATGTTGTAGCCCCTACTTACACAGATTTCCAACTTTCATGCAGCCCCGGATATGAGTTTCAAACTTCTTCCATTTCTGAAAATGTAAATCTATTTTTAAATGATGACAGTCATGTGTTTGATGGAACTTTACAGGAAGTTAGTAAACCAATTTATGATGATGATTTCCTGCCAGAGGATTCACTTGTAGACACTGTTTTGTTTCATGAAGATGATAAGGTTGTCATGTTTAATAACCTTGAAGAATATTTGTTGTTCAAAGATTCTTTAGACTATGATTTGGAGGAATGTGGATCTGAGATAGATAGCTTCATAGTTGATATTCTGAGCATTTGCCTGATTGATGACACTCCTGAGTTATCTACTGAACTTGTTTATGATGAATATCCAGAAGAACAAGAAGAGCAGATTTATTTTTCATCACACAATTTTTTTTATGACAATCCTCCTTTGTTTAATGAATGTGATGAAAGTGTTTCTGAAGATGAAGAGCAACAAGAAACTTTGGTTCAATATGAAAGAAATCAACAACATCATGAAAGAGATCAACCTATGTATGACAACTACCAAGAAGATCTTTGGACATCATATGAAGGACATAAGAAGGGGTTACTGAAACAATTGATCATTCCTCCTTGTTTAGCAACTATTGGGCAATAGATTAGTATGTTTCAATGCAACAATTTTTCACCAGTGGAAGAAAAGATCAACAGTGGACAAAGTGCGCAAAAACATTTCAAATAGCTTTCCCAACAGGAGGAAGTATGGTTTAGTTGTGAAAGTAGTATATCTCTTCCCTTCTACGATCCAGTAGCAGTTTATATGGAGTCAAAATTGTTGGTTGTGGAGCCTGATTATCTTCCTGATTTAGAGGTCCTTGTTTTCAACCGTGTTTATACCCCATGAAGTATTTACACCCCAGAAGTATGTACACTCTTCCACGTGGGGGAGTGCAGAGGGGGGGTACCCCCTTTGCGTGGTCCGGGGGGAATATCCCCCTGGTTGGGGGGTCTGGGGGAAAGCGGGCCCCCAATGGGGGTTAGGGGGTGAAGCCCCCGAAGAAAAAACTACCTTATAAAAGTATATTGTAATTTGATTGTAAATCTGGACCGTTCATTATAAGGTCGCAGATCTAACGGTAGAGATTATGTTAGGGTTTTTTGCCTTAGAAGGCAACCCTCTTTTATGAGGGAAATGTATTGCGGCTATG
>JZKD02S1802103.1:310566-359331 GCA_000966675.3 Picea glauca
ACAGTAAAAGCACATAATGTTTTCCATGTTTCATTATTGAAGAAATATGTACATGATGCTAATCATATAATTGACTGGTCTGTGATCCAGGTGAAACCGGAGGGAGAATTTCTACTAGAAACCTAATGCATATTGGACTGAAAGGAAACCCTGCTATGGAACTGAACCATTGCATAGGTAAAGGTGCAGTGGAGACATTTTGGCCCAGATGAGGCTACATGGGAAATGGAGGATGCCATGAGACAGGCATATCCAATTTTGTTACTTTTGTACATGCAATTCATGTTAAAAGATAAGAACATCGAGGGTGACATTCCTTTAAGGGGGAAGGGAATTGTAACACCCTATTTCCCCCAGTTTGTAAAAATAACTGGACTGGCCAAGAACTGTGGAAAACTTAGAAATGTAAATATGTGATGTGAATGGACCTTGTGGAAAAGGTCGATGAATGTGAATAATATTATGAATTTACATTGCAGGATTGTTGAGAGGGGATGTGATGAAAAAGAGACCACGATGGCGGTGGAAGGCACCTGGAAAGGTGGTGTTAACTTCCACCAAGAATCAATACCGTATTTGGACTCCACTGGCCCGGAGAACCAAAAGCGGTTCGCTAGCCCCGAATTAAATATCTCACAGGCTGGTAGGTAGATGGATCCTCAGGAATTAATGAGGGATGGGGAGGTGAACTTCCCATCTGTAGAGCCATCAAGCCTGACCATCACGAGGGAAATCGTGCCACACGCAACCTCGCAATAGGATAAGGCATGGGGAAGAAGCGACTGGGGGCAGACGTGAGGGGAGGATAAGAACTTTGGCAATATCCAGAGTGAGTTATAGCAGAGAGGAAGGAGAGTAACCTTTTCTCCTGGTCACTGGTAAATGGAGACACAGTCTCACAAAATTGTAGTCTCACCTTAGGGGTGGCTAGTGGTAAATCCGCTGGGAGTCGCTGAGCCTATGGTTGGGTGGAAACGAGCACCCCTCTCAGCAGTTGTATAACCCCTGGTGTTATTTCTGATAAGTGTTTTGCCTTTGGAATCTTGTAATATATATATTTATTCTGACATTTATGTTTATAAGCTGTGAAATGGTGAATGATTTCACAGTAAGAATGTAGGTATGGTGTTTTGATCAGTACTGGTAGATGCATGTTTATAATGGAAAGATTACGTATGGCTTATGTCTTCATAAATCACTATTTATATGCATATTGATCTAATTCAGACTGTATGTCTGATTCGTGGGAGAAAGGTACCCTTATCTACCTCAGATAGTACCCTGGGTAAACCTCCCCATAGAGATACCCTTCTTGAAAAGCCCATCAAGAGCCTGGAAGGAGGATGTGAAGGCGCAAGGCCTTAGTAACCCTGCACGAGGAGGAACAATCCTCTTGAAAACCCGAGATGGAAGCATAAGGATGAAGTATCGAATCGATGGATGAGATCCCATTGGGAGATCTGTGGTCACTCACAACCATCAGATCGAAAGAACAAAATGGAGTGTTAAGTGCCTTAACCCTGATAGGTATTGATCGAAGGACGAGATTCCATTGAGAAACCTGTGGTCATGCATGACTGTTAGATTGGTAGGAGTAAGTAGGGTTTTAAATACCTTACCCCTTTGTTTTTTTGTGTCTTTGTGGGTAGCAAAGAAATCAGGACCGTAGATCCCCAAGGACCATGGGAGTATTTGGACCATTGATTTTTCCACATCCAGGAAGTCGTGGAAGAATGCACAGGTAGGAGCCAATCTGAGCCGTCATATCTCGGTTGGAAAACCCGACAGTCGTCGGATCTATCAGGAGTTACCCTAGGGTTAAACCCCCAGTGAATAGGGGCAAAAGCCCTGAAATAGATCTAGACCATCTGAATGACGGAGGCCACGTGTCATGAGATTTACCATTTCAGGAAATTGGGAATCGAGAGCTCAGGAGTTCTGGTGATGAGAGATCGGTACTTTCCATTGTGGAAACCCTGAGACAGATCTGGACCGTTCGATCTAAGGAGGCCACGTGTCAAGAGATTACCCATTTCGAGAAATCAGGATTCAAGAACTCGGGAGTTCTGGTGATGAGAGATCGGGACTTTCCATTGTGGAAACCCCGGGATAGATCTGGACCGTCCGATTTAAGGGGGCCACGTGTCATGAGATTTCCCATTTCGGGAAATTGGGAATCGCGAACTTGGGAGTCCTGGTGACGAGAGATCGGGACTTTCCATGGTGGAAACCCCGAGACAGATCTGGACCGTCTGATTTAAGGAGGCTACGTGCCGAGAGATTACCAGTTTCGAGAAATCGAGAATCGGGGATTTGGGAGTTCCGTTGACAAGAGGTCGGGCTCTCGCCTTGATAAATCTCGACCTATAATATCGAGACATTATCATGTGGCTAAGTCCCGATGAATGGATGAGATTCCTTCGGGGGATCTCAGGGTCTATAATGATCGTCATATGTGGAGAAGAGATGTCAACTTTAAGCTGGGGCATGAATGCGAATTAAGGTAAGTAGCGAGCAGATCTGGACGACCAGAGTCCACCCACCCAGATCTACAACCAAGGCTTCATTCCAGAGCCCCCTTGTCGTTCCGCCTTTATCGGTGAGGGGGGGTTCCATAATCGGATGTGAAACTCTCGAACGGTCGATATTAATTCACCTTGATCAATGGTGCTCAGGTGAATTCCGGACCCCCTCTGTCGTTTTTCCATTAATTGGGGGGGGGTGGTCCAGAATGGTGTGGTGTGTAAAGTGGGGCCCCCTCCTGTCATGTCGACTACCGTGTCGCATTTCCCCCGCTACCACTTGTACTCCACTTAACCACGTGACAGGGTTTGTTCTCATTGGTTTTTCTCTATCCCTATTGGGATTTGTCCCCATTGGCCATTCGCTAGCCATGCCGGGGTTCGACGATTGCAGAGTCAAACGATTCGACATTCCTGTGGTGCCAAGTCACGAAATAAAAAGAGGCACCATGATTATTTGACCTGTGATCATGACCCACAGATTACATGGGAGAAGACAGAGAAAGAGATAGCTTGCACTAGGCCTCCGTAGGTAATTCGGGGGCTCTGATTCTACAGAAATCAATGAAAATTTGATTATGGTAGTGGGTATGTGACAGTTTAACTACCGAAAGTATAAATTTGAGAAAATGACCATCTGTCTGTCACACGCATCACTGAATTTTCTCTACTTGTCATCTTCATTCAAATAACACCAAAATAAAATCCAAATGCCATAGAAATATAACAGTCACAAACCAACTCACGAAAAATCCAAATACAGAGTTCATGTGAGAATCAAAGAAATGTACCATCTGTTCGAGCATTGAGTCACAAGGAGAATGAATGGGAGTATTGGCAGTTGAATGACCACATACACCGAGCATTAAGCCACATGGAGAATAAGCTCACGAGTCCAGGGTTTTTTCCTGTCGGAGATTTGGCCGACGTAGATATTTCAGTAACTACAACCCCGATCGTCGAATTCACTAAAGTATTAAAGGATGAGCTAGGTCAAATAAAGATTAAGAAAAATTAATGTTAATAAATATCATCGCAATTTTGCGATTCGGGATTTCTCGCGTCAAGAATTATCAAAGTCTCGAAAATTAAATCCATGAAATGTTAAATATTAATTGTTAATCATGATTAATTAAGAGATTAAAACAAATGATTATCATCTAATTAATCCCATCGCAATTTCGCGATTCACGATTCCTTGCATGTCATAATTCTCGAGGACATGATACCCGAAACTCGAACGCCCAAAGGAGTGAAATGTAAAATCCAAATTCTATTTCAGGGATTTGGCCATTGGGGATTTTTCCATTGGGGATTTGGCCAATGTGGATATTTTAATAACCACTTCCTTGTTTCTCCAAATCCCGAAGGCCCGAAATCGGGACTTCAGTCATATGGAAAAACTGCCTTGGGAAAAAGCCATTTTTCTCAGCCTTGGAGAGGCCATTTTCCATGTTCAAATAGTTGATAGACATATAAAAATCCTAATATTTCCAGTGGTGTATTCATAATTTCATTTGGATCTTTGGAAGGAATTCAAAAGTCCCCCGAAATATAAGGTTTGTTTTTAGAAATGTGGCGTTTTTTTTACTGTGCTGAGTCATCATTTTCAAATGATGATTATGAGAGACTGGAGTATAATTTTGAGAAATGGTTGGAGTATTTTGTGCCTAACACATCAAATATCAATACCCTCTCTCAAGTTTCCTACATGTGTCACATATTGGGAGAATCGAATCCATCTCCGAGCCCTAATTTTTGGATCTCGAATTTCCCCGTTTTGACACATGTTTGTAAAATGCAGATCTTGGGAAAACGAAAATGGATCTCAGGTAACTGAGAGAGTTTTTTTCTTAGAAACAAAAGATGCACAAAAACCTCTTCAATTTATACACATATGTAATGATTCTATAGATACAAAACCATAACCGCAACCCCATTTTTCAGTAGTTTGGCCCATTTTCGATGGCAGAAAGTTTCAAGAATTGGTTGTAACTGTTGTTATATTTTAGATTAGAGAGGATTTCGACCTCAATACATATATGATGCATATTTGTAAAATACTAGGGGACACACAGGAGTAGTACTCCGGGGCTGTCGCATTTGTTTTTATGTTTAATAACAGAGTGCATAGCTTTTTCGATTTATATCAGAGATTCTTGTGATTTTGTTTGCAGAGAATGTCTTATTGCTTCATTTTCACATCATTTCACTTCTTTTTATTTCCATTTTCTTCCCTATTTGTAACTATTTTGTAATATAATTCATCCTCTGTTAGATTCTCTATTGTAGAACCATTGTAGATCGTTTCTTGCAGAGATAGGAAGGCTCAGAATTCATCCATTGATAGATGCTCTGTCCCGACTATCTCTTTCCACTAATTTATGATTGGAATTCACTCATTGCTAAGTGCTCCTTGCATTTTGATATGTTTTCTCTCTATTATTCTGCCAAAATTTTATAAATCATTCTCTCTGTAATCAACTTCTATATCGCCTCTGTTCCATGGATTTCCATTGTCGAAACACTCACATTATTGGCCTGATCATTTGACTCCATGCCCAATGGATTATCTTTCTGGTCCAACCCCAAACCCCCAAAACCAAAAACTTTCTGTTACCCACAGATCTTCCCACTGTTAAGCTTATTGAATATTCTATCGTGATATATATTTGAGAGATCCCTCTCGGATTGGAAGGGGCAGCTTCTAATCAAAAGTGGTTCATGTTTATCTCATAATTTACTTCCATGCAACCCAAATCAAGTTCTGAATGATAACTTTTTTTTTCATTTAAAATGTGCTAAGGCTTGGCTCTGTTACAGCGTATAACCAACTCTTGAAACAACACTTACAAGAACCCTTGATGGACTACAATTCCTCAAACAAAATCTTTCTAGGGAGCGCGGGGCAAGATGTCGCAACCCCGTCTCCCTTTTCTGGACACACTTAATCTGCCAGACTTTTCTAAGTTGATGAATAACCCTATGTGTCATGATCATACATGGCCCCTTTTCCCCACCAATATTCCTTCATACATTCTAAAATTCAAAGGTAAAAATGGTGAGAATCGTGATGATCACGTTACTACCTTTCTCCTATGGTGCTCCTCAAATTCCCTTAATGACAATTCTATTCGGTTAATATAATTTCAACGCACCCTCATTGGGGTCACTGCAAAATGGTATATTGAGATAACTAGGGGGTATATGGGACCTTTATTCATATGGTGTTGGTATTCCTTAACCACTTCCAATTTCTGGTTCATTACGATGTGGGCCTAGAAATTATGTCGACTTTACACCAGGACATAGCCACTCATATCTTGGATCATATCTAGGAGTGGTGTAGACAGAAGAGGTTGATTAAGACCTCCATACCCCCAAAATTTATTTTAGAATGGTTCCTTAATTCTTTGCAGCCTCCTATATCGAACGATGTTTCTACATCTGAGGTTACCACTGAGGAAGAAGCGATATTCAAAGCCCATCAGTTATATATTATATACACTCAGTACGGGATGTTATACCACATTATTTTGGAATCTCATGGATGATTTTAGGGGCTAAATTTCGCTCATGGACCAATTTTCCATGGTTTTTCCAAAAATGAGATTCTTTATTTTAAAAATGATTCGCCAAAATTCTATAGGATAAAATTATTTTACCTTAAAAATCGCCAAAATTTTATAAAAACTATATAAAATACTTAGAAATTTGAATATTTTTACAAAAATATCGCCAAATATTTATAGTTGACATATGAAGGATTAGTAAGATTTGCCAAGGTTTCTACAATTTAAAATAAATTTCCATCCTTAAAATCATCCTCGTTTCAGAGGCACCAAGGTCAACCTATGACCCTAGAAAAAATATTGGACCTCATGTCAATGGCATTGTAGGCTCTGTCAATGTAAAATCCGTAGACTCGATGAAAAGACATTTGAAAGAGGTTTCTTTAAACTAGTCTGCAGGAGGGACAACTTTGTCTATGTCTTCCAATCCCACTCAGTCAGTAGATGTACATTTTTTGCAATCGTCGAACGACCCAAAACCAACAACCAGGTAGGAATAAGAAGAAAGGACGTAATAATAATTGTAAGGGTGGGAAAAATAATAATAAACCCAAGGACAATGGTAGTAATGAGAAGACGAATAATAACGCTGGAGAGGGAAAGAAAGAAAGGAGTAAGGTGAAATTTCTCTGTAATCTTTGTACAAATGATCACCTTACTCATTTATACCCCAAACTTGGGAAAGTTGCAAGGCTCTTATCTCTACCACCCATCGTGATGATGAATCCTTTCCCACATAATTAACACATGGAATGGAGCTACTCAAACGATGGAAATGTGGCTAGTGGGAGTCAAAACCTTCCATCGCAAGATGGTGACCATTTGTGTATCAATATGGTCGATGAAAAATTTCATGTAGCTACTCGATCTTGTGATTATAGTTATTCACAGGCTATACCTAGTCTAGAATATCCTCCTCCTCCTCTAGAGACGACTTTACAGATTGAAAAACTAGAGTCACCACCTCGTATTCTAAAAGGAGTACTCAAGTGCTCTACCCACAACTAAAATGCTAGAGCCACCCATAACTACTCTATTGTTGAGGACCTAGGTCAAACCCCTTATGCGATGTTGGCTCTGGAGGTACTCCAAATGTTTCCTTCACAGAGAAATTCCTTGCTATCTGCGTTAGGAGCTCTAGACCCCAGTGGCTTGAATGTTATCAAGTTTGACATCACAGATGTCAAGCCTCTCTTTCCTTACCATGTGACATTCTAAATCCACGTGGGTTACTCCAAGTATACCATAAAACATGTAGTTGTTGATGAAGGCATTGATACATGTGTGATGTCCTTGCTTTTTTGGAAATATCTCGACTCTCCGACACTCACTCAATCATCGACCATGTTGACTTATTTTGATAGTTGTTCCTTCTACCCTCATCGTATTCTTCCTGCCTTTCTGGTCTAGTTAGGTGGGAAGACGGTAGAGGTGGATGTTGAGGTAGTTTATTCACCTCTTGATTACAACTTGTTACTAGGACGCAATTGGACCTATGTTATGAATATCTTCATGTCGTCTGTCTTCCACACTCTTTGTTTTCCACTCGATGGGAAGATCATGACGATCGACCAATTATCCTTTTCATATGCTAGTCCTAATGCATTTGTTGGACCGTTAATCCCCATGGTCGACAATTCTCAGCTGGCAACTGAGAATATCGGTGTCAGAATGTATTCTTCCCTTATGGGTACTTTTGACTTGATGGCCCTGATTCACCATGTTTACACCATGTCCAGTAGGCCTGTGTTGTCAGAGAGGTCTGTTCCTTTCCAAATTTCCTATTTTAATGATCCTTGGACCCTACATTCCTCGACTTCATCTTGCGAAGGTCAGTCACATGCTAGAATGGCCATTCCACTATCATAAGTAGAGATTGTGTATCAAGTTGTTCATGACTCTTCCATTGATCCCGATCCTATTACCTCGCTGACGGACGAGGAGGATCTTGTTCTTAAGCCTGTATGGGCCAATTCATTGTCTTTTTCACATGAATGCCTCGATGGGAATTTTCCCTAGGATAAAGCTATCATTGAATCCATGAATTGTTCCGAAAAACCTTGGGATGACATGCATCATCTCTCTTATTTTCTCCCATAGCTTGAAAGAATCGAACAAGATGACTTTCGATCTACTTTGAGCAAGATAGTCGGTCACGCTGTAGTTCCACTTGATATGCATGAAATTTATGCCAAAGGAAATATGGTGAGTATATATCCTACCATCATGATTGATATCTCTCATACCCCTGGTAAGATTGAAAACATATATATCGGTGCATATTGTTCGCCAGAAGAAATCTTGATCTACATTGAACTCTTCAAAGAATTCAAAGATGTTTTTTCTTGGTCATATGAAGAGATGTCGAGACTCAAACCTCGTATTGTCGAGCATGATATTAGAACTTATTCAGATGCTAAACCTGTTCAACAACGTATTAAAGCCTTCAATCCCCATAAGGCCTCTGATATTAAGGCAGAGGTAGAGAAGTTTCTTAATGTTGGCTTTATCTACTCGGTTCCCTTGACTGAATGGGTATCCAATCCTGTTCCTATGAATAAGAAGCAAGGAACCATTCGTGTATGCATGAAATTTCATGACCTGAATAAATCCTGTCCTAAACAAAACTTCCCGACACCTTTCATTGATGAGATTCTCGACGAGTGTGCGGGAAGCAAATTTTTTTCTTTCATGGACGGATTTTTCAGGGTATAACCAAATTCAAATTAAATCTGAGGATCAACAAAAGATGACATTTATTTTTCCTTAGGGTACTTTCGCATACCAAAAGATTCCTTTTGGCCTTAAAAATGTTGGAGCAACCTTCCAACGTGATATGATGTTCTCATTCCATGATCTTAATCATATTGTCAAAGATTAACTTGACGATATTGTTAGCCACTCTCCTAAGAGAGTGGATCACTCTACCCACCTTCAACTTGTTTTTGAAAGATGTCGTTACTATGGAATCCGGTTGAACCCTCATAAGTGCATCTTTTGCATTAGGTCTAGTCATATTTTGGGATTTCTCGTTTCTAAGACCAGGATCATGGTAGATCCATTAAAGGTTGAGGCAATAATTTGATTTCCTCCCCCATGCACTATTCGACAACTTCAAGGTTTATAGGGGAAAGCTAACATTTTACGTCATTTTATAGTAAACTATGCCAATATCACTAAGGGTTTCATACGTATTTTGAATAAGGACACCCCTTTTATTTGGGATGAGCGAGACCATGAGTCCTTCGATGCTTTGAAGAAAGATTTGGTATAGACACCTCTATTGAAGTCTCCTGACTACGGTAGGGATTACTTGATTTATATTGCCATGTCTGAGGAGACGATTGGTATGGTTTTGGTTCAGGAGGATGATGAGCTCCTCGAGCATGTCATATACTATCTTAGTCGAAACTTAGTCGGTCCCACGCTTAGTTATTCTCACATTGAAAATCTAGCTTTGGTTTCCATTCACATAGTCCAACGTTTATGCCATTATATATTTCTTTGCAAGACTACTTTGGTTGCAGATGTCAATCCATTTCAATACGTCCTTACCAGGCGTATCATAGGGGAAATTATAATAAATGGATTGTAATTTTATAAGAATTTGATCTCAATTTCGCTTCTGCGAAATCCAAGAAATTATTGGTCTTCATGGAATTAATATCCGACTTTCCACGATTAGATGAGGATGTTATCCATGTTGATTTGTTTGTATATGAACACATTTTCCTTGTCTCGTTGTCTAACCCATGGTATGGAGACATCGTTCTCTATATTCAAACTTTGAAGTTCCCTCAGCATCTCTCGCGAGATGACAGACGATGTGTACAATACCAATATAAGAATTACACTATCGTCAGTGACACTTTATATCACCAAGGAATAGACAATATCTTGCGTTGTTGTTTAACTCGCGAGGAATCTGAGTTAGTCCTAAATGATTGCCATAGTGGGGATTCTGGTGGTCATCTATCTGAGCTTGTGACAACCCAAAAATTTATCCAAGCCGTGTTAGTTATTATTCTTCTATAATGTCCGAGTTTATTGACCCAGGGTTCATGTCTATTCGAGTTTCCAACAAAGCCTCTAAAATTGTCGACCCTCCTGGTAAACCATAAGAAAACGCAACATAGATAATGCGTTGTGCAGTCTCACTTGAGATAGCTTTAATGGGTGGCTGTAAGACTCGGGTGTTTACAACTTAGGATTGAGTGTGAGATAAGATATATATATATATTGAACCATTTATTATAACTTGTAAACACAGTATATTGTTATTGATGAATAAGCAGGAAATATAAAAACTCATTTATTCAACATAATAAAAACTGGTGAAGACAATAGAGATATGCATGCATTCATCACATAATACATATGTTACTATGGTTGACCCCTTCCTGGGCTACATCCACAAAGATTTGGCTCACATCTCTTTTATTATAGTATTTCCGCATCTACAACACCACATGATTACAACTCCCCTCAGTCGAGTAAGATCTATATGAGGTGGAATAGATCACACTAGGCTCCCCTGCCTAAGATATAACCCTCAATATATACCCTCCTTTGTCCTCTCTAGCTTAACATCTTATACAAAAAAGATTATACAACAAGATATCACGTATTGCATCAACTCATGCATAACCAAAAAAACAACAACCATAATCCTAACGATACCTAAGTATATATTTAACCAACCCATTATGATACCTAAGTATCTCTATTTATACATTTCTATCTCTTCAGTTGTTTACAATACCTTACCAAAACCCTAACCCTACCATCATTAGGTATTCCCTCACATGCACGCGTGTTGTTCTTCCTCCCAGTTGTCGCTTTCCTCATGCATGCTTTCTTTCCCAAAAACACCTTTCTTTTTCTCTTTGGCCTACCTCCAACAGGCCCCCATCACTGACATGTGGCTCGTCCCGAGCCACCTAACCTTTTTGTTCTTCCTCGATCTCCTTGGTGATTGCCTGGAACTTTTCCTTGATCTCTGTTGCTTTTGTCTGCGCCTGCGCAGTCTTCTCCATAAGTGTGTCCACTATCTGGACTACAATTTCTTCGTTGATAAATTCCATGCACTTTTCCTGGGTCTGTGCTATATGTGCCTTGGCTTCCTGTGCTTGTGCCAGGTCTTCTACTACACACTCTTGGAATAGTTCCATTTGAGCTCGACGCTCCTATTTCTATATTTGCGTAGTAGTTAGCTCTACCTGTAATCTCTTCATGTCATGCGCCCCTTTGACACATTCTGCGATCGACATTATTTTTTGCCTCTGCTTGAGGTCCTGGATCATGACGTTGATCCTTTCTTCTTCCTTGTCCCACTTTTGGACCTGCTGATCCTCCTCTAACTTGGTCCACAACTGCGCTGCTTTATCGAACAAGTCATCTACTGTGATGACCTGCTTCTCTATCTCATGCAACTGCATTGTTTCTTCCTTCTACCTTTTCGCCTTCACTACTGGTGGAGTGGTTGGTATGAGTTTTTCTCGAAGATTCTTGATCTCCTTTTGGTATTGATCAATTTCCTATGCAATCCGATCAATATTTTCTACTGATGTGATTTGATCTCTCATTATGACCTATGAAATCTTCTCATAAGTTCCTGCCACTTTATTCTCCAATCCTTTTATGTGCTCCCCTTCCTCCTGGGTCTCAGATTAACCTACTCATATACTATTTCCATCTCATCCCATTTCTTTGTTTCCTTCTTCAATTCGGCTAAGTCTTTGAGTGCGTGAGACTGTACCTCATGCTTTACACTAACCTACAACTTGTGTAGTGCCCTGGATGGTATCCTCATCAACACCAATTAGATTTGGCTTAAGTCCTTCAAGAGTGTCTGCCCCATAATTTCGTCCATGTGCAGTATACTAGGGGTGATGTTGAATGTTATGTTCGACTGTAGTATTACCTAGAATGGATCTCGTTCTTCTTATTGCACTCTTTCTTCTGTCTATAGTGTTGATGGTTTGGTTCCCCTATTGCTTGTTGTCTTCGCTTCCCCGATTTTCTTGAGGAGTTGTCACATGTCTGCTAGTTCCTCTTGAATCCTATCCCTGTGGTGCACAGCATGATCGAAATCCTCTACTAGACAGTCCTTGACCATTCGGGCTATCATTTATCCATCATCATCCATGATCGTATACATTGGTGATGTTATTTGTGCCTTCATTTTCTTGCGTGAGATTCCTGTCTGCATGGCTGGCGTCTTGGTTCCCCCTGGTTCCTATGAGTTGGGACTTGGGGTGGTCTCCTGTGCTCCCTCAACCTATTTCTATTGTTTTTTGGTTGGTTGCATATTCTCCTTTTTCCCCTTCTGGGGCCCTGTCATTTCTACCCCTTCGTTCATTTGTGTTGTTTTTTCCTGGCCCGTCCTGCATTTCTTGGGCACCGAGATTTCCTGAGGATGTGTTTCTCCCTACCTTGTCTCTTCTTCTAATGTCCTTTCCGACAAATACTGGGTGATGGATGGAATCCTCCATTCATCTTCCCAGTCTTTGATCACTAGGTTGATGTCTCCCTCAGTGATGCAATAGTGCATCTGTAGCCACTTCTTATCAGGATCCTTCCATGCTTGTATCGACATTGTATGCCATGTAGCACTAATGTTGGCGATGTCCCCATATCGCACGACAACCTCTGGTGTGATTCTCCACCTTTTATACATGGAATCATATAGGTCGCATAGGCATCCTTCAAATATGGACCCGTTCGTCCTTTTTCTCCTAGCATCTAGCCTGGCTCTGAGCAATAAATATCTTGCTCCATGATTTGGTTTGGGTCTGGTATAAAAACCTACATACCTTGGCTCTTTCCATCCCATGAAGGCTATTAATGTGATCAACCATGAATAGTGAAAGTTTGTTCCTAAATCCTACAATTCCTTGCATTCATCCAGGAATAATTTCAAGAGATACGGTGCCCAGCTCATTGTGGTGCCTTCTGTGCACTGAGATGCAACTGCAACAACCCTAGCTAGGAATTCCTCCCTACGACATTTTCTTAGCATCTTGTAAGCTAATATTTTTGTTCCCAATTGTGTTGCAGCATAGTTTCTCCTCTTGATAATGATCCCTCTTGTCCCCTTATCGGTGCCATACTTCTTCTTCATCTCTTCTGCTAGCGCTTTCCCCCTGGCTTTGTCATCCATAAATTGCATGAGATCCATTCCCTAGAATGGAAATCCTATTATGTTTGCAATAATCTCTACATCTATTGAGACGAGCTTGTCCAACCAAATGTCCCCACCATGCGTGACTGCTAACAATTGTTTGACACATGTGGTTGGGTACTGACCTCTACCAAAATGTGGTAGGTATACCAGTCCTAGAAGGCCTGTATTATCCAACCCAATTTCCCATTGGAGTGGTTGATTAATCGATTCCCCAAACTGATTTGTGCCCACCGTCTCCATGTACACTCTCTTTGCAAGTTCCAAAAACTTGTCTTCATCTGCTACATCATGGTCCAAGTATTTGAGCTTCCCTATATGACCCAACAAGTCTGGTCCTACCTGTACTGCATCTCGTATACATGGTAGAATGATTTCTGCGACATGTTTCTTGTGAGGTGACCTGGGTATTTTTATCTTGTCTTTCTTCGATGGTGGTGGTTGGCTCAAAGTTCCAGTGGCTTCTAGTTGTTCCTCAGTATACCAATTCGACCAACCTGTGACATATTCTACTATTTCTTCTGGTGGGTGGTTTGAAACGGTCATTTGAGACTCCTCTGGCTCGATTTATGCTTCTAGATTTGGCATCGCTCCATTGACTTTTGGAGCTATTTCAGTGTTCTCTGGTTTCACTTCTTTCAGGGTTTCTATGTCCTGGTTTGACCACTCATGTACCTCTGTCGGTATATCTATACTCGTTCCCTCTGGTGCGGGTTGTTGGGTTTCTTCCACTTTCGGTGTAGGGTTCACCGGTGTTGCGTTTGGAGATGGGATTTTGTCAACATTGATGATATTTGACAACTATTGCTCACCTTCTTCTGCCTGTACTCGTGATCTGCTCTG
This sequence comes from Picea glauca, assembly GCA_000966675.3. Classification (NCBI taxonomy): domain Eukaryota; kingdom Viridiplantae; phylum Streptophyta; class Pinopsida; order Pinales; family Pinaceae; genus Picea; species Picea glauca. Next base: position 324,687 of record JZKD02S1802103.1, read on the forward strand.
AACTCTAGTTTTTCTAGTAGTCTAGCTCGCTTCTGCTTGCTTGAGTGGTACCATGGCAGTGAATGTCAAACCTTTTATGAATTCGAATTGTCTATGTGATCTCTGTTAACTCACTTTGTTCTCTTTATCCTCTATCACTCTCTATCTTCTCTCTTTTCGTGAATAGACTGTTTTCTCCCATGTCCATGTGTTGTATGGGTTTCCCATGAAGCTTGTCAAGGATGCTTCCTTAATTACAATTTTAATGCACCTTAATTATGGGTTCAATGCACCTTCGATGGTTTCGTACTTTCCATTAATCTATCTTTCCATCTCTAGTTGTCACGATTAATGTGGTGTCCCATCGATCCTTTCCGTCCTTTAATTCAGCCTAGTGTTGTCATGTCGTTCTGCATTTTCCAAATTTCCTTTTCCCTCTTTTATCCCTTTGTATGTGACCATTTTCCTTCTCCTCACCCAGTTTTTGTTCTTAAGTGTGTGTTCCTTTTCTTCCCCCTATGCACTACACCTCTCTTGGTAGTAATTACAACATTTTATTTATTTATTTTTACTGTGTGGTGAGTGGTCGACTGTCCTTGTACAACTTCGGTCAGCTCCCATTGATCATCCCTCTGAGTTCTGCACCTGATAAGTCTTCCAACTGTACAGATCCTTCATATGTGACATATTTTACCTTGCACAGTCCTAGCCAATGCATTTGTAGCTTTCCTGGATGCTGAAATGATTTGCTGCAATACATCAATACTAGATCTCCTTCCTTGAAAGTTTTATTCTTTATGTGTCTATAATGCCAAGCTTTGTCCCTTGCTTTATGAAATTGTTGGTGGAATCCTGCTAAGATCCACTCTTCCTCCATGGTCATTAACCGATTTAGTCTCTCCTGTACTGCGTCGCGTTCTATCATTTGTGTAATTTATGCTACGTGCAAGCTTGGTACTAGAAATTCTAATGGCACAACTGCTTCTTAGCCATAAATCATTTTAAATGGCATGTGCCCTATCAACTTGTTTCACATAGTCCTATAGGCCCATAATAGTGCTGGTACTTTGAGGTCCCATTCATCCATGTTGATGTTACAAATCTTTAACAACGCATTCTCCATGATTTTGTTAAATTCTTTTACTGTTTCATTTGCCTATGGGTGATATGGTGTGCTCTTCTGATGATGGACTTAAAACTCTTCATTCATAGCGCTAATGGTGTTGTTTATCAAGTGCGTGCTTTGGTATCTCATCAAAAATCTTGGGCACCCAGATCTAGTGATCACTTGCTCAAATAAGAAGTGTGTTGTTGTTTCTATGTTGCAATCCTTTATTGGTGCGACTTCTGCCCATCTTATTAGGTACTCCATCGCGGTGATAATGTACCTAGCTCCTGTTTTTTTTTGCTCATGGGTTGATTGGTCCCCCAAATTATATTGCACACTTATCGAATTATTGTAATGTTACTTGTGGTCATAATGGCATCTCGTCCTGTTAGGTTTGCCTACCCTTTGACAGACATCGCATCTTTGACAGTACTTCTTTGAGTCTTTGTGAATCGTTGGCCACCATATTCCTGCGTGAAATACCTTCTACATGGTAGCTTTACCTACGTAATTTCCTCCCACTATTCCCTCATGGGATTCTACTAAAACTTGTGGTATTTTGTGTTCTAACACACACCTGTGCAATATGCTATATGCACCCATTTTGTATAGGTGTCCTGCAATCAATTGATAGTCGGCAATGCAGACTACCACGTTTTTCTTCTGCGCGGTGCTATATTATTGTAGTGCAATACCTATGATCAAGTACTAAATGATATCTCTGAAGTATTCATCGACGATCTAGACTGAGAATAACTGTCCATCTGGAAATCTGTCTTCTAACTTCGTTTGTTCTTCTCCATTTGTGACCCTTGATAGGTGGTTAGGTCCTATGTTCAATTTTCCTGGTTTGACGATTACTTCAAAGTCAAATTCTTGAAATAGGAGTAACCATCAATAGATTCTCCCCCCCAACACTGGCTTGTTGACTAGGCATTTTAGTTCTAAGTGATCTATGAAAATATTAAAGTGCTTTCCCAATAAGTAGTGTCTAAAATTTTGTAGTGCATAGACCATAGTTAGGCCTTCTCTTTCTGTCATGTTATAGTTTTTTTCTAAGTCTGATAGCTTCCTGCTCACAAATTCTATTGGGTGATCTAGGTCCCTTGCTCTCGGCTATGCCAAGATAGCTCCAAGTGTTATGGCAGATGCATCTACATGGACGTGGAATTTCTTCTCCCAGTCTGGAAAGACTAAGATTTGTGCGTTGACCATCTTTTCCTTTAGGGTATCTAGACCGTGTTGACACTCGTCATTCCACTGAAACTTTGTATCCTTTCTTAGTAGTTTTTCTATTGGTGCAGTAATATGTGCGTACCCTTTGATAAAATTCCTGTAATATCCTATGTGTCCCAATGTCTCTCTTAGATGACAGACTTTTTTTGGTGGTGGTAAGTTAAAAATTACTGCAATCTTTGCAGGATCTAGTAATAACCCTTGTTTTCATACTATATGGCCCAATAGTATCCCAAATGGTGTTCCAAATATGCATTTATTTATGTTTAGTGATAGTTGAAACTGTCTACATATTTATAACATTAGTTGTAAGACTTGTACAAGTTCTTTCAACAAACTATAGACTGTCCAATCATCCAGGTATACTTAGATAAACTGGTGGACGAATTCCTTAAACACAACAATGACTACTTTGGAAAATATTGTTGGTGGATTATTCAGTCCAAAAGGAATGACTGTGTACTGATAAGATCCCCATTCTGTCGCAAACATGGTCTTGTATATGTCTTCTTATGCTATCTTGATCTGATGGTAGCCTGAGAATCCGGCATTGAATGAGTAAGCTTTGTGTCCACCTACGTTTTCTAGCACTTCGTTCATGAATGGTGTAGGGAATGGGTCGTGTAGGAATGCATCGCTCAGCTTCCTCAAGTCGACGCATATCCTTATCCCTGCTTGTTTCTTGTCGTATACTACCATCGCGCTTATCCATTTGGATTCTTCAACCAGTTCTATGATGTCGTCTTCGAGCATCCTGTCGATCTCAACTTTGACTTTTTGCTTATATATTGGGTTCAATCTATATGGTCATTGTCTGATCAATCTTTCTTCAGGTCTGAGTGTTATCTTAATTTGTCATAACTCTCTGGATATACCCTTCATCTCTGTAAGTGTTGTGGGAAACAAGTCATTGTATTCGTGCAATAAGTCTATTATGGTTTCCACGGTTTGCTCATCCTAGTAATCTCCAATGTTGGCCATTTTGGGATTCTCGATTGTCCCAATATTGACTTTATTTACTTTGATCGGCAAGGAAATGACTTTTGATTCCATGGGTGGTCCTTCCACATATATTTCTCCTTCTTCTTCTTCAATCTGAATATCACATGGATCATCTTCCTCCGGTGCTTCCTCTTGTACATGGTAACATGATAATAGTTCCTTGACTGTCTGTTTGTTCTGTTGTTGTTCTTCTATGATCAGTTCTATTTATGGTTATTTGATGAATATCACTCCTCTTATATTTTTAAGAGTGACATCTATGTTGGGGTTCTCATTCTCAAATGAGAAAGTGACTGTGAAATTATGTTGCAATGTCGTCCAGGTCGTAGTTCCTTTTCATAATTCCTGGTTTGTATACTAGTTTTCTTGTATGACCTCTAGAGTGTGTATAAAATGATGAGGCCATTCCTCTGGGGGTGTCATTTTCCACAATGTTATACACTTCTCCAAGTGCTCCATTGGTTCCCTTTGTCCATCATACTTTTGTTTCTTGTTGGGTTTTTTTTCTGCGCTGAACCTTATGTGCAGTAACTGCTTACATTGGTACCAATCTATGGAGGTCTCTTTATGTGCACCACACCATATTGCAGGTGTGGCCTTGAGTGCTAGATTGAGTGATAATAGTCTCTGGTTCTCTAAGTCTTTGTCTTCATACCATGATAAGAATGTTTCCAAATCGTTGATTCCATGGAAATTGGGTGGTTCTCCAATTTCCGTGCCTATCCATCTTATTTCACGGTCTATTATTGCACATCTTCTCATGGATACTTCGTGTAGCCTTTGTTGCCAGTTCTCTAAACTAGCATCTGAATCTATTTCACATGAAGTAATTCTCCGCCAACTGAGTATCTCATTTGCGGTTGGGTTCACGTAATCCTCATCGCACACAGTTGTTTTATACAACTGGTTGATTTCCTCTAAGTCTAGGCAATTCAGTTCTACAAACGTTTCCCCTTTTGATTGATCTAATGGTGCAATGACCCTGTATTATCCTGACTCAAATGTCATCTTCCTAGTCGTTAAGTTGATTATGGTCTGGTTGTAAAATGCCCAATCCCGACCAAGCAATGCTGGGTAAGGTGTTGTGATATACACTATTTCAATAACTTCAAAATTTTCTTTAGGGCACACTCCATCTAGGTCTACTATCACTCCTTTGATTCTACCTATTGGTAGGACTCTATGTTGGTTTGGGAGTTTCAATTGAATAGGTGAATATCCTAATGTGGGCTCTCCCATGCATTGCCATGTCTTCTTTGGTAATACTTTAACTTCAGATCCTAGATCCAGTATGATGTCTCCCATATTGAAATCTCCAATGTTGTCATTCAATCTAAACTCCCTACTTGTTCTTCTTCTTGTGTGTAGGTGATTAACTATTTTTTGCTCCAGTTTTCCTTCCGTCTCGATGCCACATTTTTCTAGTATGATTTGCAATATTTTCACAGATGATGGATCACTTAATACTTTTACACATGATTGTAAAAAGCATTTGATTGTACTTACTTGTCCCATGGAATGTATTTCATTGGTATGATCCAGTAACAAAGGAACTTCGTATTTTGGTGCTTCCTTACTTTGTTGCGCAGTTGAAGTCATCGCAATATGTTCCTTATCAAGTTCTTTTCGAGCTTGCTTAAATATCTCCTTTTCCTTATGTGCATCGAACTAATTTCTTGGTTCTGCATTCTTTTTCACCCATTGATTTTGTGCTATCCCTTGTCAAACAACATCTTCCCCTGTTTTAACTTCTCCATGAGTAACTATATTAATGTTTCATCTTTCATCCCTTGCTTCAATGGAAATCCAATGAACATTCTGGTTGTTCTGGTTCCTCTTTTTCTCGATCTTTACTAGTAGTATCAGACATTATTTTGTATTGTGGTCCAATGTGCGATAATACATACAAGTTACTGGTGGAAGTGGACATTATCTTGCATAATTTCCCGATTGTTGACAATTGTGACACACCACTGGTCCTCTACCTCGTCCAAAACCTTTTCTTGCTCGTCCTCCACCTCTAGAGCTTTCTCTATCTCCTCTCGGAACATTATACTGAGGCACCTGATTATAATGCATGGTATTGTACTGAGGTTGTGTTGTGTTTTACTATGGTTGTGCATTATTGTATGGTTTTTGCACAATATTATACTGATGTTGCGCAGTGTTGTATGGAGTTGGAACTAGATTAAATTGTGGTGTAGCTTGCCCCGTCATCATTTTTTCCTACACTCTATATGCGTATGATGTCCTTTCTTGCATAAACTCCATAGTTATACAATCTGTGTCATTGTGGCCTACTGACTTGAAAAAGGTGAAATATGAACTCTTTGGGACTGTTTGGTATTTCTTCATCATCGAGCAGTGATAGGGGTCCTGATCCATTTTATTATAGACTTCACACCATGGTCCTCCTATGGGTAGTGAGTTTAGAATTTCTGTTGCCATATACTGCATGAATGTTGGACATTCATTCTTGTGGTGGCCTTTTGTCCTTCATGTGGTACACCAAAAAAATTCACGTTTGTCTTTTCTCTTATTTTGGTTTAGTTGAAAAGTTAAGTTCTTCAAGTCTTCCTTCATCTCTTCAATAGCCGGGTCTATTTGTTGGTACTAGTTTTCTTCTAGTTGCAAGGCTTCTTGTAGAGCCTCTGACTATGTCTGTAACTTTTATTGTCACAGTGGATATTTTAAGTGTGGGAGCAATGAATTGAAAAACAAGTGTCAATGTTGCATGTCGCATGTTGCATGTTGCATGTTGAATCTCTGGTCAATATCCCATACATATTCTCTTAGTTTTTGTCAGATTTCTATCATCTCATTCATGTATTGATCCTCTAAGCTCGGCTTCTGGAACTCATTTATCAGTAACTTCTTAATTTCTGTCACTGTCCTTTTCATCCCCATAGAATTGTTTGCATCTAAACTCATGTACCAGTCTAGTATGCGGTTTCTTAGAGTAATCGCTAACTGCGTGAGTTTGGTATCTTCATCATTGATATGTTTTGTTTCCCAGATATTTGCACAAATGAACAAATGTTTCTCAAGGTCTTTTGTTGCTTCTCCTCGAAATTCTAGTAACTTGATGGTGGGGTCATGTCCTGCCATTCTGAATGTTGAGCTACTACCTCCGCGCGGGTAGATACTTGACTAGTGCTACCTGCACTAGCTCCTCCAATTGTTGTTCCTTATGTGGATGTACTTCATGTTGATTGAATTCTTCTGAACTTCGGTTGTCTAAACAATGGTGTGCCCTTTGGTGTATTAGTCACACATGGGTTTATGGGTTCCACACTGACATTGATATGGATCAGATTGTTTCCTTCTCTTCCCATTCCTAGACCTCTCATCTTCCTCTCATATGTTTCATGTAGGATTTCCTCAATATTCTCCATGTCTCAGAGATCCTCTACCTCTTCCTCATCTCTCGCCAAGCCTTCCATCGCAGCTACAATTCTCTTCTTGGTATTCACCTTGTATTGGTAGGGTACTCTGCTATGTGTCCTTCCAATTGTCACCATGATCTGCTTGATCTGGTCGTCGTTCATCGTGATTGGGTCTAAGGGTTCCTCCTGCTTTCTCTTATCCTTTCCTCCTTCCATTTCTCTGCTTTCTGTTAGTGTTTCCCTTCTTCTCCCATGCATGCAGGGAAGTTTAGTTGTCTGACTCCATTGCTAGTACTCCTTTTTATACAACAGTATCTTAATAGAAGTATACAGTGATCGAATGTACCTTCCTCAAGGTCCTAGCATAAAATATTTCTCCCCTGTGCTATAGGACTTCGCTGTGTCGAATGCAAACTCTATTATAAAACCTGCCAGAATATTGTCGAGCCGAAAATCTACTGCGTGGGTGAACTTTTTTTTCACCTTCTGTAACTATTCAATTTTTACTAGGGTCCACTCTAGTTGTTGAATCTAGTTCGTTGTGTGTTTATCCTTCAACTATAGTATCCACTCCTGCAATATATGTAGAAAATCGAAGAATATGACTTCGTGTAAATCAGTAAACACATATTTCTCAAGGTATTTTCGAGGTGTTAGTATAGGGTTTCTATTTTCTTTCTGTTCAAAGTCTATCTCCTTAGTTCTTAGCCAAGTTTCGATCTCTACTTTTGTAGGATTCCACGGTTTCAAAATTCCCTTCTAATGGCTTATTTCTCTCTTCCCTAACCTTTTCTTGATCTTCCTCCGACAGATCTTTGGCTTATCTCATCTACTCAACCCTCTCTTGTTCCTACCAATGACAACATAACCATTTGTTGGTTACTATTATTATATATTGTCCGAGTTTATTGAACCAAGGTTCATGTCTGTTCAGGTTTCCAACAAATCCTCTAAAACTATCAGCCCTCCTAGTAAACCAGAAGGCAACGCAACACAGAGAATGCGCTGCGTAGTCTCACCCAAGATAACTTTAATGGGTGGCTGTAAAACTCAGGTGTTGACAACCTAGGATTGAGTGTGAGATAAGAGAGCTATATATTGAACCATTTCTTATAACTTATAAACACAATATATTGTTATTGATGAATAAGCAGGAAATATAAAAACTCATTCATTCAACATAATAATAACCATTGAATACAATAGAGATATGCACACATTCATCACATAACACAGATGTTACTGTGGTTCACCCTCTCCTAGGCTACGCCCACAAAGATTTGGCTCTCATCTCTTTTATTATAGTATCCCCGCATATACAGTGTCATGTGCTTACAACTCCCCTCAGTTTGGTAAGATCTATATGAGGCGGACTAGATTGGACCAAGCTCCCCAAGCTACGATCTAACCCTCAAGATATACCCTCCTTCATCCTCTCTAGCTCAACAACTTATACAAAATATATCATACGACAAGATATCACGTATTGCATCAAATCATGCATAACCAAAAGAACAACAACCATAATCCCAACGATACCTAAGTATATATCCAAACCAACCCTTTATTGTACCTAAGTATCTCTATTTATACATTTTTGTCTCTTCAACCGTTTATAATACCTTACCAAAACCCTAACCCTACCATCGTTAGGTCTTCCCTCGCATGCACGCGTATTGTTCTTCCTTCCAAATGTCACTTTCCTTGTGCATTATTTCTTTCCAAAAAATGCCTTTCTTTTTTGCTTTGGCCTTCCTCCAACAAGCCGGTTATTTCTAGATATATATCTTTAAAGTTTGTGTTGAAGTGGTTAAGAAGTGTCACCCTTGCCAGGTGTTCACTTGGAAAATGTGCTCACATATAGCCCCTCTTCACCCAGTCATTATCATCAGTCTCTTCACCAAGTGGGGGGTGGACTTCATAGATTGAAATGCAACTTCAGCTGGGGGGCATCAACACATTATCATGGCCATCAACTACTTTACTAATTGGGTCAAGGCCATGCCTATAATTAAATCCGACAGAAATATTGTTGCCTTCTTCATATTCAATCAAATTATCGCCCGGTTTGGTATCCTGAGTGAGATTGTCATTGATCATGGAAGCCACTTTCAGAACGAAATGATGGAAGAGATAGCATCTAAGATGAGGTTTAAGCATGGTCATTATTACCCTTACTACCCCCAGGAAAATGGATAGGTAGAGGCCATCAACAAGTCCCTCGAGACCATTTTGCAGAAAAATGTCAGCCAGAGTAAGTCTTAATGGCACATTATACTATATCCCACAGTATGGGCATACCGAACCTCGGTCAAGATTTCCACCGGTTTTTCCCCTTTCCAGTTAGTACATGGTGTGGAGTTGATATTACCTATTGAATGTGAAATCCCTTATCTTAATTTGGCAGTCGCACTCCTACCTGACACTTCTGATCTTGAGCGACGCCTTGTACACCTAGAGAGTCTTGACGAGCAGTGTTGAGACACCTCTATGAATATTGAGGTGAACAAAATACGTGTCAAGGTCTAGTATGATAAGTTTGTCTGTCCTCAGTTGTATGTTGAGGGTGACTTGGTCCTCTTATATGATCAAGACAAAGAAACGCTAGGGTTAGGCAAGTTTAAACCCATGTGGCACGATCCTTATGTCGTGTGACGTGTCTTAGAAAAAGGAGCTTATGAGTTAGAAGATTATGAAGGGAAGATGTTGGTTGAGCCCAAGAATGGGCTCTACTTGAAAATATATTATGCCTAATCCCCAAGCTTGGGAGAAACTCTTTGTATACTAATGTAATTTAGTGTATATATCTTTTCCATTTATTTTATCCTCTTCAACTTGCTTATCAAGTTTTCCCTTGGTTGGAAGATGTCAACGGAGTCTTCAGTCTACTTAGAATTCATAGATGGAGCCAGTCGTCATACACAGAACTTGGCTTCCATCACTTGGGTGGTATACTCACCTGAGGGTCTACTGGTGTCTTTAGGTGGCGTATGCCTAGGGCCATCCATGAATAATGTGGTCCAATATAGCACTATTGTAGAACTTTTGCGCGATCCTATATCACATGGTATTATCTCTTTAGAGGTTTTCCTAGTATCCAAGTTAGTAGTATGTCAGTTGAACGACAGTTACCACGTGCGTGATCCTACTTTACTCAGACGATTCCTATGGGTACATCATTTAGAATGACAATTTGATTTTATTACTTATTATCACATACCTAGGAGTTCTAATTATGTATCCGATGCTTATGATAATTTTGTTTTAGATTGGAATTTATCACATAACTAAAGAAAAGAAAACCATTTCATCAATGTACACATTGTAATATAAGTAAATCCAAAGATCTATGTTTTATATATATTTCAAAAAATATGATGTTTATAGTACAAAACTGGGGCTAACACCCTCAATACACATATACAACCGATAATAAAACATCCATGACATCTACACATGTGGCGTCAGATGTGTGTCATGATAAAAAACTACGACGTTTGCGAGACGCCGAAAGAGTCGCACCCAAGCTCTAGGCACACCAACCACTTTCCATTGCATGGCTTCCGGTAGATCCTCTACCTTAACCATTAGAATCCTATGAGTCAAATGAGACAGGTTTCCCTACACGTTTTGAAGGACTCTCTGCTTCTCCTCCCACCACCTCATCCCCCCGGTGCCTCTGACGATGTCGGGGAAGCCCATCCCGCCTTCGCAGACCCATGTCTGTGTCACACAAGTGTCTAGTTAGTACTTCAACATCATCCAAAAATATTTTGTTTCACTATACAAAAATACAAAAAAATGAAATATTTAAAAACATTTGACATACCTATGTCCCTGTAGGCAGTCCCTGGTAGCAATGGCATGTCAGGGTCCCCTCTAAATTCGATCCCTGCATAGGGGTATTCATCTAGAGAAATGACTTGTGGCCTAGACCAGTAGAATAAATTCTCGTTGTAGGGTTTGGGCACCCTACCTCCCCCCTATAGTATCATTATCTCTGTCCACCGTGCCATCAATGGATCGCGAGGTCCTCTTGAAAGGTTTTCAATTCTAGGTCCCAAACCTAGAACCCGATCAAAGAAAAAGTTGCATAAAATAGAGGCAAACCTGAAGTTCCTCTTGCTACCATGTTTGCAGTCTGTCAACTGGCTCTTCATATTAGTCAGTAGTGAGGTACACCAATCATATACTATTGGTCTCAAGCACTCTACAACATAGAACATGAGTGACCTCGATGCTTGATGCAACGACGCCAATCCTATGATCCTGGTCAACACGAGGACAACAATCTTGAGGATGATATTGTGTATTTCTCGGATGGGGAGTTGAATCCTGACCTTTGGGATCCCTGCTACACAATGAGCATCTATGTAATCCTCTATCTTCATACCTCTCCCAGATCCTCGGGATTTGAGGTTCACCACCTCACCCCAGCATGATAACCTAGTAAAAAAGTATATATCCTCGACTTCAATCCTCAATGGTTTCCCATTGAGGTTGAAGCTTTCACTATCAGGATCCTAGTGATCTAAAATCATCTCAAGCAACCTCACCTAGGCCCTCATCCCTTTGCATGCCCAAAATTTGTATAAGACACATATTTTCAAGGCCATTTGGGCCCCCGGATCTTTGTCCACAACATCTACCTCCTTGTTCTCCCTTTCCCTCCATTCTAGCACCATCCTTCCAGATAAAATTCAAATTTTGAGTTAGCAACCATAGAAATCATTTATTATAGAATTGTACATGGGCTGCTACATTTACAGTCACATATAAGGCTGAGTATATGTGCCCTATATTTTACACAGTCGCGTATAATCTCATGTATACACGGCCTGACGAATGGTATCCCACGTACACCGAGTTACTCAATTTGTGCCCTAATTTAATCAAAATTTGAAACCTAATTTAAAAATTTAATCCACTAGAAAGGAAGAGGAGGGGAAGAGGAATTACCTAGTCCACATGGATTCTGATTTCGTCGCCCGACAATCCCACAATCACCATTTGAAGATCGGAGGTAATTTGGTCCAATTTTCACTATTTGGGTAAAAAGTCAAAACGACATAGTAATTTCTGGTTTTGTTACTATTTTTAGATTTTTTACCCACTTTCTATAGTTTTGAGCCATTGTTCGCCTAATGGACTAAGGCAATAGTGGATTGAGTTGGTTTTTATAGTTTTCACCAGGAATTCTTGTGGATTTCAATGTTATGTTGGTCATTCATAACCACGGGCATGTATTTTCAATACCCATCATATAGGATAGGTACCCATTCCACCATAATCGTTTGCATTGTCCTATAATTTTCACTTATATGCCTTACATATGAACCCATTTTTTGCGACACAAAACCTTCCATCTGTTATAAGACATGTCGTTATCAAGTGGTAGAGACTTACCAAACATGGGTGCCCTAGTTAGATCCTCTGCTTTCATTTCGTGCCCATGCAAAGATTTTTTCCGTAGGATTGGGAGTCCCTTATAGATAATACATGACTTTATTCTAAACCTCATTTCTCACTCATAAACATGTTGCCTTATACCTATAGGAATCCCAACCAATTTTAATTTAAGCTCTTTTCCAACTCGTTTTCAAAAAGAGAAAATATTGTCGAGTGAACTTGTCTCTTTCACACTCATAAATTGGATTTGAAAGGGTGTCTATTTGGTACAATTTTATCTCTTTTTTACACCAAGTAGACTAAAGATCATGAAAAAGGACATTTTTTGGCGTTAAGTTGTGATTGCATCTCATTCCCATGCTTGCAGTATTGAGCCTATAGTATGTTCTCTCTTTGCGTTATAAACCGTTTGCCTCAGTAGTTTTGCATCCTCAACTAAGAAGAGCCTCATTTATATCCTTCTCAATTTGACACCCTATACCTAGGAGGGAACATTCCCCCGAGTGTTCATCTCCAGCATGCATCTCCTTGCATTGAGCATATGTATGTTCCACTACTAGAACTATTTTTTCTTACTTGCGACACTCGTTTCCTCCTCTGTATCATAGCATTCATTTGTCTGTGAAAAAAACAAAAAATACGGTCGGGAAGGGAATATTATATTATATTGGCAGCATTCATGTCGCCTTTGAAAAGAGCACAAAGTTATTGAGTCCATTTTCATCATAATTTTGGTTTTAGCATGGCCTTAAGAAGTTGAGCTCGTTACAGAGAGTTTTCTCTACCGATTGGTTACTCTTCCATTCCCTATAGAGAATTTCATTGATGCCTCTTGCATCTCATGGTTTCATCGTTGAGTCTATGCTGCTAGATTCTTCCATATGTCCCATGCTCTTGTTCAAAGGAATTTTATCAACCTATGTTGGCCATTCCTTAGAACTCTTGACTTTTCATGTCGACCATACCCTCAGTTTGTTTCAGAGTCACATGATATTGTAGTCCCATCATGCACCCTAGTCCTACTTTCATCATTGGTAGGTAACCTTGAACCCAACAGTCGACATTTCATCATTGGTCATTGACTGGGTAGTTTCCCTTGTGTTTGATGAAAAGACATCTATTCACACATTGGAATTTGTGCAGTGTCTTGGATTCCATTAGCCTTATTGGTGGTTTCCTCTCCTTTGTCAAGAATTTTCCTCATTGGTTGTTATTCAGAGGGTCTTTTTCGTGTACCAATTACACTTGGCACATGTGAAAAATGCACAAATTCGTTGGTTCTTGAACATGTTCTTCATCCAATTTCCTCCAAATCATGAATCTCCTTCTTTGTTCCTTGTGTTGAATGATGAGAGATTCCTTAATGCTCTCCTTTCAGTGGGTCTCCTTCCATCGAATTCAGCTCATCTATTCTGGAAATGAGACCTAGAGTCTTATGAGTACCTTGAGGCTTGCAGTCATTAGTGGAAGGTTCTCTCACCATTGACAGTTGGGAATACATAAATGTCTCTTGATCGATGGATCATTCAAGTGTTCAACCTAGAATCATTTATTCACATTTGTAAGAATGTACTAGGTGCCTTGATACCTACTTTCATTATCAATAGGTTGTCTCGCGTTTGTTAATGGTATACCTCAATGACCAGTAATAAAACGATGTCTCATTGTATTCGACCTCAACTCCTTTATTCACATGATGTAGACTTGCACCTTTGGCAGATTGTGTCAAATCCTTGAATACCTCAGTATGTGGCTACATATTTCCTGAGCCGGTGCTTCCTTTTCATTGGACCAATACCTATATGACTTTAGTGATCATGGGATATCATAGTGTACTCCATTATATATAGTTATATTCAGATTTATTTTGATACTGATTCTACTGGGCCTTGTTCATGACTATGACAACCTTTGGCACGTAGCCACATTTTTATTTTCCTATTCCTGGACGCAAACAGTTTTTTGGTATATTTTCACATGGATCTGTAGTGTAATTCAAATTGGCAACCATGTATACAAAGTGATTGCCAAATGTAATGAGCAACTAGTTCTTCTAGCTGGTTCCCCATCACTCCACTTTTGGGTTTTTATAATGTATTTCATCTGTCACAGATACTCCTTTGACCTCACACATTAGGGGGCATCTGTTATAGCAATATTTTCCTCACCCTATGCAATATTGCACATAGGGATTTTTTCCATTTCCCTATGCAGACTTTTCATCCCTTTTTGCAAATACTAGAGCTAAAAAACACATGTTTTCCCACATATACAGACATTTCCTACTATACAACATGTGTATATGCAGGTTGCACCACTATAGCCCGCGTACATCAAATTTTGTGCCCCAAAATGAAAAATGGTGCCAGGTTTCCATATCACGATAGGAGATCTATGATCCTTGGCCTTCCATATACTAGAAACATTCTGACTTGGCCCTTTATTTCCATTTGAAGGCTATAAATGGGCCAATTCTGAGCGATGGAAAAGAGGAGAAAGAATTCAACTTTGAGAGCAAAGTTACTCTGGAGAAATTGTTTACTTCATATTGAGTCTGCATCTCTTTGTCCTTTAAGTTTGAACACATTGTTCATCCCCCAATCTCTTCCCTTATTTATTGAGAACTTCATTGTCTCTCTTCTACGAGCTTTCCTTTGGTGGAGGATTGAAGTGGTGGAGGCCCAACTAGAAGGAACTTATTTTCTCGGTTCTGAACCGTGCCGACACAGAAGTCTGTAACACTTTCACTTCTGTTGATCATATAGTAATATAAATACTCTTTTCCCATCCAATTGATATCTTGTGAATATTTGAATTATTATTCCATGAGCGTATTTGTTATGTATATTAATGGATTATGCTATTGAACATGATAACATCATATATTATCACCATATGCTTTCTTGGCTTGGTTGTTGAGGACTAGTTGCAGGTATATTGCTTTGGGTCAAGTGCTCAATGATGGACTTTATCGAATGTATGGATGAGGTAGGCCTTTTATCTTGTCTTGCTAGCATATTCATCTATATAGAATACTTAAGAATAGAGTTGATTTTTGAAGTCATTTCCTTTTGTTGTGGTTTACCCTAGACATAAAGATATTTTCCTCATAACATGAATGATATAATTTGATTTATTGTAAATGCTCGATCATATATGCCTGATTATGATTGAATGACATGAATTTGTTCTTGAAATTCATGTATGTTGTGTTAAATGATGAATTTCAAGTATGATTATGTCAACACCGGACCTAAAATAACATAAAGCTTCCATGAAAATCTTACCATCACACACAACACAAGGTGTATCTAACATCCCCTTATTTAGATTTCAGGCAGATCTAGAACACGAAGAAAAAAATGATATTTTTATTGAAAATGATGTACATGAGGTATACAACTAGACTTCCTCTGTAAACACTTATAAACCATTTTACAAATTAAACTTCCAATAGTGAAAAGCATTGAATCCTTCAATTATATTTTCTTCGACCTTAAAATCCCATACTTTCTTCAAATTTTCACAACCTTCAAACCCCGTGCTTTCTTCATTTTGAGTAAAAATATTACCATTTAGTAAGCACTATTTTAATTATTAAATAAATATCCTTATCACTTAAATCATATAAAGTGAAAATAATGTTTATAATAATATTAACAATAATAATAATCTATTTTTAAGTTCATGGCCAAGCGAGACATCAAATTGGTGTATGAGACCCCCTTGTTTGTGGGACAAGGGACCCCTCCACCCAATGATTTGACTAGTAAAGTATACAGAGGTATACATACCCTACCCCCCTCTGGATTTGAACCTCTTACAAGGAAAAATATGTTCTTAAACATTAGGCCCAGTTAGGATGTAACATCCTATACTCCACATTTAAAAATTTAAACCAAACAACCTCCAAATCTAAGTCATAAACTTTACACCTATTTTTATGTCACTTAAAAGGTGAAAAAGTGTTTTTTTTAAACTCGTTCATAAATATTAAAGTTTAACTATTGAGTTTTGGAAGCAAATAATACCATGAATGTATTGGAATTTTTTTTGAATGTTCTTCCATTAAAACTTATGATGTTTCCTATGAGATCAATCCATGTTTGGTTTGGAAAGAATCCACTGGTAAAATCATGCGATGGATATCAAATCTGGCCACATATTTTAGGAGGATTGATAGGTATTTTGGAGTCAAATTCAAAGTTGTGGTAAGCATGCATGAGTAGATGAAGGGTTTGAGAGCAGAACAAAGTGTTGGACATGAATCGAGCAACAGATCATGAAAGGCATGGGTTCTGTAATTGAAAAATTCATAGAGGGTGCCCACTGGACTAAAATCATTGGGATTGAGGAGGTGGCAAGTTGGATTGAGATCATTGAACATATTTCTCTGGAACTGTTCTCAAGACAATATTGTGGGATTATTTTTGATGGTGCTCAACAATAAATGAATGTATCTATAACAACCCAAAAGGACCTTTCCACATTTAGATCTCCCAACAAGTTCAAAGTTTGAAACTTCTCTGCAACAAGCATACAAACCAATATAAACATAACACGAGCTCTTGTAATTAGTTACCATTTCTCTCTTGTAATTAGTTACCATTCAATGAGCTTATATGTATGCATTAAATTCCCAAAAATTGTTACCTCTTTTTGTATTCTCTTGGCGCATGGGTATGAATTATTAGAAAATTTGAGCAATTTTGATGGCTCTTTCATTGTGGTTGTGGGTATAGGTGTGAGAAATCTAGTGGTATTTTGGAATTTTTTCCTTCATGTGGAGCTAGATAGTTGAATGTGGATAAATTATTGAGTGCAGATCGTTGAGCTAATAGCCAGTGCCGATCGTTGTTCAATTTCCTTCAATTTATCTTATCTTCTTCTTACCAACTCCACTTTTTCAATGGAACAACATAAGAGTCATATATCATATCTATGCAAAAAATAATCATATCATTGTTGCTAGGAAATCAATGATTATTCCCTCACAAGATATTTCTCCATATAAAATCACACATAATCGTTGTCTTCAAACATTTTTAGCTACCATATTTTTTTGGCTTCATGCGTGCTAATGGAAATTTTATAGAAACCAATGAATTTCCACACAATCTGATCATTTATCTGGAATCAAGGAACAAATTTGTCACTACAGATCTCCAACACCACAATGATAGGCATCCAATTTCATATCTCAAATAAATTCACCTTCCATGGATCACCACCCTACCTAAGTGAAGCTATCAGGCCCTTAAAACCATAAGAGCTCTGATACCATGATAAAATATAGACAATGAAAAGCTATGAAATGATACACGAAAATGACGAAAAAGGGCTCACTATCCAATTCTAAGGTACTCACACCAATGTTACATATTTATATTACAATGGGTGAAGCCACCTCATATAGATATTTTCTCTAGATCCTAAAATAATGCATGATGACTAGGATAGACAATATTAACTAACTCTTTAGTCATCACTTGAGGATATATTACTAATATCCTAAATGAATAATACAAATATAGGTGAAAATTAGACTTAGTGATTGGTAAGGTAAGCCATAGGTTGAGACCCTGCACATGCAAACAAGTAAGAAAGAAAACTCTAACATCCTAATTGGGGATAATTTTGATTTGAATCCCTAGTATGGTCGCCAATCAGTTGGGTTCCTTTTGTCACAAAGGTGAGAAAAAGGGAGGTCCCTTAACTATCTAGTTAGGTTATCCATAAATCACAACATAGATTTAGTTGGTTAGTGGCTCAACTAACATAAAGAAACAAGAAATAAAAAACAATGAAATAAATCCAAACTAAGCAAACAATAACTTGAAATGAATGCACAAAGAAAACACCAGAGATATATACCAAGTAAATTTATCTTCAAATTGATACTCCTTGGATAAATATGGGAACTTATGAGTCCCCTCTTCCTCCTTGGGAAGGCTCTTGAGTCCCCAAGCACAAAGTCTTATTTCTACTATCAATGGCTAACAAAGGAAAATAGTGAAGAAAATAGTGATGGACTACTCAAGAGGAGAGAGTCTTAACAATTTCTATGGATTCCCATATCTTTCTAAGAGAGAGATGGCTTCCCAAAGATAAAAATGAGTAGCATAACAATACTCAAATGCTTCTTCCTTTTTTGCATACAATGGCGCTTTATTTATAGGAGGATGGTAAGATTTTTCTTAATTGGTTCTCAATGTGAATGGGAGGCCCTTGGAGGTACCTCCCATCCTTTTTAGTGATCCCAAGTAAACATTTGGGGGCGATTTTGGGTATGGGGAAGATCCCCTTCATCCCAAAAGTGGTCGAGGCTCGACCAAACTCATAAATGTGTCATTTTTGCGGTTGCGCAGGTCTTTCAACTGTAAGTCATGAAATCTGTGTATTGTTTGTGTCATACACAGTGATATCCCACGCAGATGTGCATGCATTGCTTTGGATGAATGTGCACGGATTTCCATAACCACGTTTACATAGTTTTATGATTTTCTTGCTAAACTGAGTGTAATCCTTCAATGAATATCCACTGTTTTTATTTGTAGTGAGCCATTTTCCAGTGATAAAAAATCGAGATTGAAGTCTCGATCTACTTTCTCTCTCACAATATAGAACAGATTAACAACTCGGAGATAAACATGAATCAAATAAAATAACAATAAATATCAACCAACAATCAACCATAATTGATTCACATGCATCCCTTTTATCTTTACATAAGCATGGAAATTGTTGGTCCTAAGGTTTGCACCTGAATACTAAAGGGAAAAGCTAGGCCACTGTTGACGGGCGAAATTGACCGCTCGTCAACTGGAGGACTGAATCCGGTCCGGGGTTGTCTAATTAACCCAAGCTGTTTGGATTAATCCACTCTGACGGGTTTAGCGTCTTCATTGGCCGATCTAAGTCCTAAAGAAAGTGAAAAAAAAAAAACTAAAGAAAGTGCAATAACTTGGTGAAAAACAATCACTAAAAACTATATATAGATCTAATATATATTCATAGTTTAACTGACTAATATTTATAAAATAACTCTACTTATTATATGTACAATATATATAGCTGGTTCTATTTCTAATATATATATAATATGTACACAATACGAATTTTAATCTAAATCCGCGAAAATCGAATATAAATTGATTTTTTTAAACAACAGTGAAACTATTATTTAATCTGTCTATATTCTAGAAATGAAATATCAAACTGTCTAATTGAAAACAAAAATAACAGATAATAGGAGATGTTTTAACTGTAAGAAATTTTTGTATTCGTTAAACTAATAAAATCAAACTAACAAACTGACCTGTTATCATATCCAATATTTGTTCAGTGTGTAGCATCCAATCTCCTTGTCTGATGAGGTAAACTCGCAACAGATCCTACAATTGATTCTCATAAATGTGAAGCAATAATGATTGAATTCGAATGATAGAACATATAATAGATATGATCACAACAATCTCATAATTTCACAAGAAACCACATTAAGATAAATCCTGCTGTGAGAACTTGTGTATAAACGTTCACTAAAAGATAAAGATAAATCTCTTAATTTAAGTTTGAACAAAATTGATTGTTGTGTGTTAAATATGGAACGTAAAACATGGATAATATATAAATTTATATCATATCAATCTGTAGTAAACCACGATGGTGAAAGAAATCATAATCTAATTACAAATTGAACTAACCATGACTTGAATAAAACCACAATACGAACAAGCTAAAGCTGTGATGAGTATTATATTTCATTCAAGTCTGTAAATGAAAAATCCATAGTCTTTCCCCAGGAAGAGATGGTCTCATGTTTACAAAATAACATGCTTATATAGGTTCCAGGAACAAAATTTTTCTTGTTGATAACATCAAATCTGTTCCAAAAATATGGGGGATGCAACCTCCCTGATTTTACTTGATATCAAAATACTAACAGCCTAATCTATTTACTAAAAAAGAACATAAAGTTGATATGGCTAGAAGTTGTCAACAGTGCTTCATATCTCCTTGGAATCATGGGTTCCTATTAACAAATGAAAATGGGGAAATTTTAGATATGTTTTCAATTATAAAATCAAGCAATTCAAATTTTTTCTAACTGGCTACAAAATCTTACGATTTTGTAGCTAGTTATAATTACAACTACAATCATATTTTATTCAACAAACAAAACAAATTAATCTTTATAAGAAAGACAATCTATCCAATCAAATCATATATTTTAATTGGAGAGTGACGAAATCATACTAAAATCCAAAAAATCATAACCTCAAATCATGGCACTAAAACATATCAAGCAATCTTGGAGTTTACTATTGTTGTCATTGCCTCTACATTCTTAAAAATAACAGATCCTGTAGTTTTTTGGCGTTTCTCCTTTGCTTGAGTTATGGGTTGGAGTCTACTGTTCTCGCTTGTCAACAAATCCACTTGGTCTTTTAAAGATTTAAGCTGGGACTGTAGCAAAGGCACATCCATATAATACCTATCGATCCAGGATCAACACTCATTACACTATGGTTGTAGGGATTGTGCATTGGCACTGATAGCATTAACGATTGGAGAATTGTCCATGAGAAAGGTAGGTTTGTCATGGAGTTGGATGCTAGGAAAATCAGGATTATCCTTTAGATATGGAGGCAGGTTAATAACATAATCGTAGGGTCTGCCAGGGCAAAGTCCATATGACAATGGATACTCTTCGGCCAAAAACATTTCAATTTCCAAATCCGAGTCTTCACTTAACTCAATTGTGTTTTTTGTGTCTGCACAGGGTTTGGATTTGTTTCAAGCACATCATGAAATCAAATGACTGACCCTTTTATTCTTATAATTAACATCAACACTGCCCTTTAGTTTCTTCCCTGTGGGTTTTTTAACAATTTTAGTGCAACTCTTTTGGTGCGAATCTGGTTGTGTATCTGGTTGAGTAGCATCAGGGTAGGTCAAGAGTTCAATATTAGGGGAAGTATCATAGGGCAGGAGCGATGGAGGAGAGGTGGTAGGTTTCACAAGGGTTTCTGTGATAATATGCTTATCAAGCTGTCCCAACTCACTATTGCCAAATCCATTTCATAACACAAAAGCATCCCAACAATCATTGTGTAATTGCAACTGATGCAAAATGATAATTTTGATTAAGCCATGATGGAATAAACTAGAATCAGACTTCTGCCTCCTAAACCACTTTCCCATCTTGTACAAACTTATAAGGATGAAGTAAGGCATGTTCAACATGAAGTCAATGAAACTCATAAGTAATTGTAGGTGATAAAGGAAAACTAACCCAAATCTTCCTTCACACGTAATGAACTGTTTCACAATAGAAAGAAGATCATGCCACCTAGGTTTTAAAGATGAGATAGGCATACCTTGTCGCAACTATTAATTTTCCGTGAGGTGAACAACAAAGTCCAGGGGACCTCTTCAACTTTTGTGTTCTTAAACATTTTTTTCCCGACAGCTGGTAAACCCATAGCTTGGCTTAAAAATTCTTCAGTCACCTCTAGCTGCACGTCACCTATATTTGCTCTGCAACCATCGAAAGTCAATGCAAACCCTTGGGAAACCTTCAGATTGAAACCTTTAAATTTTTCAATGAATACACGCCAACTGTTCCTTTCTAAATCATCCCTGGCATTATCATATGATAACAAGGTTTGGATGCCATTGGGTTCAATCCTTACCATTGGAGCCATGGCGAACAGAAGGGAATTTAACACAGAACTCGGAGGTATGTTTTGATAAAAAACCACAGAGCCATAGCCCCGAACAAAACAATGCTATGACAGTTCAAAATGGTAGGCAGAGGCGTTAATGAGTATGTGTGGGAATGAAATCGTGAAGCCCGAGGCCATACTGAGTAGTAATATCATGTTGTACTTCATATGACACCTTGGCATATGGGTACGTATAAGGATCAGAACACTTGAAAACCATAAAACGCACATCCATAGCTTGATTACAAAGGTAAGTGTATCAAATGAAAATTGAATAATGAAATTTTTTATGAATCAAAACTCCATTAATATCAATCGAAAATTAATGCATGGAGGCATTTCACTTATTTAACCAAGGCACGTTTAGAACCAAGGAGTTATAAACAAGTATAACAATCATGTTCATAGAAAAAATATGACAATTCGATAATAGACCATATGAACAGTTTTCCTTTAATAAAAAATCGAAACAAAGCATCAATTCGAGCTGTGCGTTTTCATGCTTACAGTCATGAAAACAAAAATTGAAAGGAAGATGTGTAAAAAGCAACAAGTAACAAGTGTCGTTTAGTGACAATGGTCATGACGAGTAATGAGAATTTAAAGACCCTGTGTAGGCATCTTATAAACAATAGAAATTATATTATTTTTGCCAACAATGGCGACACACTGGGAGAAGCAATTATCTCTGCCAAATGAACGAGTTCAGATTAGGATAATAAGAAAAAACTTCGAATCGAAAACAACCAAAAAGCTGTCTGAACATCGTAAACCATTATAATGCATTCCAATTTCAGATTACTGTTATTTTAAAGAGACAAAAACTGATAACAATCTTAATAGAAGAGAGTCACGATATTAAAGTTAAAATCTTCAATACTGTTGACAGGTCCGCTGCTACCAGTAGGCATCCATAGCCTCGACAGGGATGTCATTTGACCCACTTCGATATCTGTATCCTGCCAAGAAGTTCCAAATCATAACGAAGGACATTTAAGGTCAAACAAAATCCATATCTTAGAATTTTCATATACCTGACATTGCTTCGCTACCATAGGGCCTGTTCAGTACCCCGACGAAGTTATCTTGGCGTCATGCATGCATTTACCTGCTACCAACAGACCTGTTCAGTATCCCGACGGGTTTACAAGCACTTTCCATAGCTCTCTGAAGATTTATTTAGTTTTAAATATTTATAATAGAGCGGGGTGATGCTGAAAATCCTGGTTTTTGGACATATCTTAGTAAATTACAGACCTTGAAGAAATTTCTTAGCTATCCTTCATTAAGATCTAGAAATAGTTTGTTAATAAAACCGACTTTCAAGAGCAGGGAGACATCTCTGAGTTGTTCTCTTAAGGAACAGGGACAGCGTAAAAATAATTTTTTATGGATAATCGTGAGTACCTTCAATTGCAAATTGAAATCAAGAAACGCTTTTCAAACAATAAGTTATCTTTAACATGGATGCAAACTCAGAAAAAATATCACAATTGATGTTTAAAAAACTTTCAACAGTCATTTCTGAAGGGAAATTTTTCTATTATTTCTGTCCAAACTAACCCATGATGTAGGCATATGTCTTAAAAGAAAGACCGATAATCAAAAAGGAAAAATCAAAACAAACCAGCAAAGAAAAACCAACAACAAACAAAACCAAAAATATTTACACAGTGTACATGGGAGTGTCATCAGACAAAGTACCTTTTTAGAGCTTGGCCATTCACCGGAAAGGTGTCTGGCGGCCCCTCTAAATTCTGTAATCGGAAGGAACTGGGACCCAATTTCTCAACAATTAAAAATGGTCCCAACCACAAGTTCTGAAACTTTGTATGCTCTCCTTTTCCCTCATGAGGTTTGTCCCATTTTAGGACAAGGTCACCTACCTCAAAATTTATGTTAGAGGTAGAATTGGAGTCAAACCAGTTGTTAACAATGAGTTGATGTTGATCAAATTTCCGTTTTGCTTGAGCCCTCACTTCTTCTAATTTTAACAAAGCATTAATTCGACTCTCCAAAGGGGGACAACTCTCTTCATGTACTTTCTACGATAATTGCAGAGATGGAAGAAGGACATGTGGTGGAAGAATTGCCTCCCTGTCATAAACAAGAAAGAAAGGTGAGTTTCCAACAATAGTTTTAGGAGTTACTCTATCAACCCAGACTGCATTTAACAATGCATTATGCCAATTTTTATGGTTTTCGGAGACTGTTCTGTTGATAATTTTGATCATATTTTTATTAGTTGATTCTTCCAAACCATTGCCTTGGGGGTAATAGCTGGCAGAGTACATTAATTTAATTCCTTTTTCTAGAGAGAAATTACTCATTTCAAGAGACGAAAAATAAGAAGCATTATCAAATACCAGGCATTTAGGGATCCTGAAACAAGTAATGATATTTGAATTCAAGAAGGATATCACCTGGCTGGTATTTACAGCTTTTAATGGGGTAGCCTCGGACCACCTGGTTAAGTAATCTGTGGCTGTTATAATATATTTATGTTGCTGCAAGGATGGCATATTGATTGGGCCTAGAATATCTAGACCCCACTGCTGAAAAGGGGAGTCTACTGTAACTGGTTGCAAAGGGAAAGTTGGTTTCTGTATTCGTCTGAATGTTTTTTGACAAATTACACACTTGCGACATAAAGCATGAGAATATTTAAAAAGGGTAGGCCAATAATAACCTGCTCTTAATACTTTATGGGCAGTGGTGTCTCCACCAAAATGCCCACCAGCCTCTCCTGCATGCAATTCCAATAAGACTTTTTCTTCTTCATCTTTCTCAAGACAACGCATTAGTACTCCATCAAAAATTTGACGAAACAGAATACCAATAATCAGCTGAAAGGAAACATATTTTAATCTTAATGATCTCCTTTTTGTGGGATCAAGGTGATGGGGAGATGATCCATGCATAAGACAAAATTTTATGTCATCGTACCAGGGACTAACAGGGTTTTGTGCACAACAGATTTGATTTTGATAGGGTTGTCTTGGATTTAACATATCATTTTCCTCTTGTTGTCCTACAGCTGAATCAACGACCAATTTTCATAACCCTTGGCCTTTTAAAATTTGTTCTAGGGTGATTTCTATGTCATACTCTTGCAAGGATGTGACCCAGTTTGCCCTTTTTTCACCTAGTTCTTTCTGTACTAACATATTTCTGACAGCCAGGTAAGGGACGATGATTTTCATCCTGGATTTGAACAGATAAGATCGGAAGTGCTTTACTACTTTAAAAATAGCATAGGCTTGTTGATCTATTGTTGGGTAATTAAGTTCCTCCCCCTTGAAGGCTGAGCTCATAAAGGCGATTGGGACTTCGTTGTTTTCAGTGTTCTTTTGAGTTAGGATGGCAACGTATGAACGGTCAAAGGAAAACGTGTAGAGGGTGAAGTCTTGGGAAAATTCGGAGCTCATTAGAGAAGGGGTGTCTATTATGGCCTTTTTTATTGAATCAAAATCATGGCTTTATAAAGGTCCCCAATGGTACTATACATCCTTTTTTATTAGGTTTTGTAATGGTCTCACCATTTTGAAAAGATGGGGACGAATCTCCTAACAAAATTTATCTGACCTAAGAAAGATTGCATGGACTTTTTTTACGAGGGAGGGGGTGGTTTCGAAATTACTTGAGTTCTTTCAGGGTCGATAATCATCCCTTCGATCAATACAATGAATCCGAGGAGTTTACCTTGTTCTACTGCGAAGATAGATTTTTTAGGATTCAATGAGATGTCATATTTACGACATCACTGTAGAACGGATCTTAAATGAGCTATATGATCTTCTTTATTTTTCAAAAAGACAGTGACGTCATCCAAGTAAACTACGACAGATTGATTGATTAATCCTTGAAAAGTGATGTCCATCACTCTCTAGAAAGTGGCACCGGCATTTATGAGTCCAAAGGGCATATTTCTATAAGCGTAGGTGCCCCATGGAGTGCGGAAGGTGGTTTTGAGTTGGTCTGGAGGAGACATAAGGACTTGGTTATACCCTGAAAAACCATCCAACAAGGATAATATTTTGGAACCAGACACCTGTTGAAGGATCTGTTCCATGGGAGGGACAGGGTAGTTGTCTTTATCAGACGCTCGGTTAAGATTTCAGAAATCGACACATAGTCAGATTTCACCACTCTTCTTTCGAACAGGGACAAGATTAGAGACCCATTATGTGTGCCTAACTGGGAAGATTATCGTAGCGTTCAGGAGTTTTTTTAATTCCTTCTTGACCGTTGGTTTCAGTTTTGGGTGCATTTTCCTTAACTTTTGTTGAAAAGGTTGGGTTTGGGGTTTCATAAGGATAACGTGTTGTATGATGTTAGGATCAAAGGTTTTCAGGTCGTCATACGTCCAGGAAAAAACATCTTTGAATTCCGTAAACAACTTAATAAATGCTATTTTTTCTTGATCAGAACATACCAACCCTAAATTAATGCACTGTGGGTTGTCTTTAGTTCCCAAATTTATTTTTTCATGCGTCAAAGAGGAACTATTCATTTTACAGTTCACTGATTTTCTGAACTTGTCGTGAAGATAATAAAATTTTTCTAATCTAACTACAGATTTCGGGATAGAATTTACCATGTCTGATGAAGATTCTGGAGATCTTGGATCTGGTATTACCGTAAAGTCACGAATAGTTTCGTCATGGGTACCTTCATTGATCACCGCGCCCTGGAAATTTTCTTCCATATGCAGAAAACTTATAATCTGTTGATCGTCATCGAAGACTCTCCAATTTGTGATGTTGTCTAGGATGGATGGTCTGAACAACAGTTCAACGGAGAATGCATTCATAGATAAGCCTTCTGTAGGAATTTTTTTTGAAGATACGTTAGCTAACATATCAGCTTCTGAATTATTGAATCTAGGAATAGAATTTATGTTAAATGCGGAAAACTTGTTCATCAAATTCCATACCTCAGTTTGGTATCTTTTAAGGTGCGGAGATAAACAATGGATAGAATTTTTTACCTGTATAACCATGATTTCCGAATCACCAAAGACAGTCAAATTTTGAATGTTCATATCTAATGTTTTTCTGAGGCCTTGTAGGAGTGCCTCATATTTGGCTGTGTTGTTTGTACATTCGAATTCTAACATGCAAGCAATCAGGGTCTTGTTACCTGCTGGATCTATGAGCACGCACCCTGCACCAGATCCTTCCTTAGATTTTGACCCATCAAAGTACAAAGATCATATTTGATTTTCGTTTGTTGCGCATGACCATTGAGAAGAAGTTGTTGGCTACGTATATGTCAAAATTTTAGACTGTTGTTCCGTGTTAGTGATAGTGGGATTTTCAACCACGAAATTGCCAAAAAAGGTATCCATCCCCTGTATTTCGGGTGAATCGGCAGAAGGAGTGAATGGATCATTAGGATCATTTAAATCAGTCACTGTGAACTCTAGATAACGTTCACGATTTACCTTGATTATGTTGGGCTTTCCATTCTCGGGCAGCCACAGCTGAGACCAATCTGTCGCAAAATAGCCATGTAATTTTTCTGACCAGTCTCTACTTAAAAACAAACCATAAAATTATGGGATATCTACAACAATAATCTCAATCACTTGATGAACTTTAGGATTAGACGACAATCTTATAAGCACATTTATTAATTCGCCTATCACTTTAACACTAGTTCGATCAAGTTGGATGGTTGAACTTCGGCATTAATATTTTGAAAAATAGACCAAGGCATTACATTAGATGATGCACTTGAATCTACCATACATTTATGCACATTCCTATTGAAAATTTCAAAATTTGACAAAAATGGAGGGACATTTCTGCGAGTACTAACAGTGGAAGTTTGTTTCTTTTTGCTCCCAGCCTCTGAAACTGGTTTATCTACATTTGTTACATTATTTACAGGAAGGTCTCTTTTATCATGAGGCTCGGATGTAGTTTTGGCGGAGGCCTTCTGAGAAATTTTGGGGTTGTTTTGAACACCTTTGCTTCTATTTGGATTGTTCTCTGCAATATTCTGCAGCATTTTTTTGTACAAGGAAAGGGAATTTTAATAATTCATAAACAGAAATGTTATCCCTAAGATTCTTTAGATCTTCAACCAAATCATAATCTAAACTTGGGTTTACTGAATTCTGTTTAGTCTCAATCGATTAAGATTGTTTTGGAGGCAAAGTCGTAGTGATTTCAGAAGAAGGCTTATTTGTTGTCTTGCTCCTAGTATTGTAAGGATGCACTATTTCAAAATTAGCTTGAAAAATGTTGTCTAAAAAATGTCCAAAAATGTTCAGAGATGATTCATCTTCTTCTACTGTCTCTTGTTCTGCTACTTCTTTAGGAATATCAGGAGGAATCAAATTATCGTGTGCTTCTAGGATTGTTTGAATAGCAAATTGTAGGCTTTCTAGATTTAGGACTTCAGTATTTGAATTAGGTCGGTTGGCGGGAAAAGGCTTCCTAAAAGGGGGTTTGTAAGGCCCTTTGTTCGAAGAGGCTTCTTCAGCTGACCTTTTCAAATCTATAACTTGGTTGGACAATTTTTGAACAAATTTCTGTAAGTTTTCTAAATCCGAACTCTCAGGTTGAGCTTTGTTTTGGGAAGGTCTAGGGAGGATTTTGATTTTCTTTTTGGAAGATGAACTAGTCTCTGTCTCGTTGCTAGTAGTGTCTTTTAAACTGAGGATGTATTTCTTGATTTGACTGGCCTCTTCGAATGTTTCTAACAACGTGGATTTCTTGGATCTCTTTACCCAAATGGCTATGTTTTGATGTAAGGCTTTCGTATAATATGCGATAATAAGATTCTCGACAGACATCGAATCTGTAGGGATCCAGTTCTTTAGTGTCAAGAACCTTTGATTAAAGTATTTGATCTTTTCTTTGGGGTTCATTTTTAAACTAGAAAGCTCCATGACTAGAACTTCAGGAGACTTGTCGTCTCCGAACTTTTCAAGGAAACAGGATTCAAATTTCTCCCATGACACGATGGTGTGGGTTTGTTGGGCAAAGTACCAGGTAGAGGCATTACCCTCAAAGGTGTAGGGAAACAATCTACAGACTACGTCTTCATGCTCAACACTACGGAGTCTAATGGCCAACATAAACTTTTTGATGTGATCTTCAACGATCTGTTTGGAGTCTGGGTCAAATTTAGGGAGCCATTTCTCTAGGTGCTTGGGTAAAGGATGTTGAGGCCCAGGTATGGCCACTGCAAATTGGTCTAGCCAGGGTCTGGCGGAATTGTTTGGGTTGGCCATAGGTGTGGGTGGTGTCGAAGGCTGGGATGAGGAACTACCTTCGTCAGAGGATTCTTCTCCAGAATAAGAAGGAGATGAAGGAGGTGGTGATGGTGGTATACCAGATCCTCCTGCTGCAGGAGTGAGGATTGAATCTGTAGGGTTTAATGTAAGGTCAGTACCTCTAAGTTGTTCTCTGATATCAGAGAAGTCTAATGGTTGATTCAAAGGTCAGTTTGGTTGTCTTATATGGGCTAAGGCACTGTGCGTTCTTATGAGAGATTGTCGAACAATCTCTTGTATGTCACCACCTGTAGGATTTGGAGTTACTAGTTCAACTGTGATTTGTAGATCGTCGTTTGATGTGGTTGCTGCTTGAGGGACAATGTTGTCATCTGAACGACTTCTAGTCACTATAGGTGAGTGGGTAGGTGGTGGAGGATTCTTACGACCTCCTCGTGCCATTAATAGTTTTCAGGCCCTCCTTCTAGTGCCATTTGTTGACGAGCAAAATAGAACGCTCGTCAACTGGAGGACTGAATCCGGTCCAGGGTTGTCTAATTAACCCAAGCCATTTTGGATTAATCCACTCCGATAGGTTTAGTGGCTCCGTTGGCCGATATAATTCCTAAAGAAAGAAAAAAAACCAAAACTAAAGAAAGTGCAATAACTTGGTGAAAAACAATCACTAAAAACTATATATAGATCTAATATATATTCATAGTTTAACTGACTAATATTTATAAAATAACTCTACTTATTATATGTATAATATATACAGCTGATTCTATTTCTAAGATATATATAATATGTACACAATACGAATTTTAATCTAAATCCGCGAAAATCGAATATAAATTGATTTTTTTAAACAACAGTGAAACTATTATTTAATCTGTCTATATTCTAGAAATGAAATATCAAACTATCTAATTGAAAACATAAATAACAGATAACAGGAGATGTTTTAATTGCATGAAATTTTTGTATTCGTTAAACTAATAAAATCAAACTAACAAACTGACCTGTTATCACATCCAATATGTGTTCAGTGTGTAGCATCCAATCTCCCTATCTGATGAGGTAAACCCGCAGCAGATCCTACAATTGCTTCTCATAAATGTGAAGTAGTAATGATTGAAATCAAATGATAGAACATATAAGAGATATTATCACATAAATATCATAATTTCACAAGAAGACACATTAATATAAATCTTTCTATGAGAACTTGTGTATAAATGTTCAATAAAAGATAAAGATAAATATCTTAATTTAAGTTTGAACAAAAATTATTGTTGTGTGTTAAATATGGAACATAAAACATGGATAATATACAAATTTTTATCATATCAATCTGTAGTAAACCACGACAGTGAAAGAAATCATAATCTAATTACAAATTGAACTAACCATGACTTGAATAAAACCACAATATAAACAAGCTAAAGTTGTGATGAGTATTATATTTCATTCAAGTCTGTAAATGAAAAATCCATAGTCTTTCCCCAGGGAGAGATGGTCTCATGTTGAAAAAATAACATGCTTATATAGGTTCTAGGAACAAAATGTTTCTTGTTGATAACATCAAATCTATTCCAAAAATATGGGGGATGCAACCTCCCTGATTTTACTTGATATCAAAATACTAACAGCCTAATCTATTTACTAAAAAAAACCATAAAGTTGATATGGCTAGAAGTTGTCAATAGTGCTTCATATCTCCTTGGAATCATGGGTTCCTGTTAACAAATGAAAATGACGAAATTTTAGATATGTTTTCAATTATAAAATCAAGCAATTCAATTTTTTTCTAACTGGCTACAGAATCTTACGATTTTGTAGCTAGTTAT
This sequence comes from Picea glauca, assembly GCA_000966675.3. NCBI lineage: Eukaryota > Viridiplantae > Streptophyta > Pinopsida > Pinales > Pinaceae > Picea > Picea glauca. Next base: position 355,616 of record JZKD02S1802103.1, read on the forward strand.
AATTACAACTACAATCATATTTTATTCAACAAACAAAACAAATTAATCTTTATAAGAAAGACAATCTATCCAATCAAATCATATATTCTAACTGGAGAGTGATGAAATCATACTAAAATTCAAAAAATCATACCTCAAATCATGGGACTAAAACATATCAAGCAATCTTGGAGTTTACTATTGTTGTCGCTGCCTCTACATTCTTAAAAATAACAGATCCCATAATTTTTGGTGTTTCTCCTTTGCTTGAGTTATGGATTGGAGTCTACTATTCTCGCTTGTCAACAAATCCACTTGGTCTTTTAAAGATTTAAGTTGGGACTATAGAAAAGGCATATCCATATAATACCTATCGATCCAGGATCGACACTCATTACACTGTGGCTGTAGGGACTGTGCATTGGCACTGATAGCATTAACAGTTGGAGAATCACCCACGTGAAAGGTAGGTTTTTCATGGAGTTGGATGCCAGGAAAATCAAGATTATTCTTTAGACATGGAGGCAGGTTGCTAACATAATCGTAGGGTCTGTCAGGGAAAATTCCATATGACAATGGATACTCTTCGGCCAAAAACCTTTCAATTTCCAAATCTGAGTCTTCACTTACCTAAATTATGTTTTTTGTATCTGCACAGGTTTTGGATTTGTTTCGAGCACATCGTGAAATCAAACGACCGACCCTTTTATTCTTATAATTAACATCAACACTACCCTTTAGTTTCTTCCCTGTGGGTTTTTTAACAATTTTAGTGCAACTCTTTGGGTGTGAATCCGGTTGAGTATCTGGTTGAGTAGCATCAGGGTAGGTCGAGATTTCAATATTAGGGGCAGGATCACAGGGCAGGAGTGGTGGAGGAGAGGTGGTAGGTTTCACAAGGGTTTATGTGATAACAGGCTTATCAACCTGTCCCAACTCACTATTGCCAAAGACATTTCGTAACACAAAAGCATCCCAACAATCATTGTGTAATTGCAACTGATGCACAATGATAATTTTGATTAAACCATGATGGAATAAACTAGAATCAGACTTCTGCCTCCTAAACTGCTTTCCCATCTTGTACAGACTTCTAAGGAGGAAGTAGGGCATGTTCAATGGGAAGTCAATGAAACTCATAAGCAATTGTAGGTGATATAGGAAAACTAACCCAAATCTTTCGTCACACGTAATGAACTGTTTCACAATAGCAAGAAGATCATGCCACCTAGGTTTTAAAGATGAGACAGGCATACCTCGGTCGCAAATAGTAATTTTCCATGAGGTGAACAACAAAGTCCAGGGGACATCTTCAACTTTTGCGTTCTTGAACCATTTTTTCCCGACAGTTGGTAAACCCGTAGCTTGGATTAAAAATTATTCAGTCATCTCTAGCTGCACATCACCCATCTTTACTCTGCAACCGTCGAAATTCAATGCGAACTCTTGGGCAACTCTTAGATTGAAACCCTTAAATTTTTCAATGAATACATGCCAATCGTTCCTTTCTAAATCGTCCCTGGCGTTATCATACGATAACAAGGTTTGGATGCCATTGGGCTCAATCCTTACCACTGGATCCATGGAGAACAGAAGGGAATTTAACACAAAACTCGGAGGTAGGGTTTGATAAAAAACCACAGAGCCATAGCCCCGAACAAAACAATGCTATGACAGTTCAAAACGGTAGGCAGAGGCATTAATGAGTATGTGTGGGAATGAAATCATGAAGCCCGATGCCATACAAAGTAGTAATATCACATTGTACTTCATATGACACCTTGGCATATGGGTACGTATAAGGATCAGAACACTTGAAAACCATAAAACGCACATCCATAGCTTGATTACAAAGGTAAGTGTATCAAATGAAAATTGAATAATGAAAAGTTTTATGAATCAAAACTCCATTAATCGAAAATTAATGCATGGAGGCCTTTCACTTATGTAACCAAGGCACATTTAGAACCAAGGAGTTATAAACAAGTATAACAATCATGTTCATAGAAAAAATATGACAATTCGATAATAAACCATATGAATAGTTTTCCTTTAATAAAAAATCGAAACAAAGCATCAATTCCAGCTGCGAGTTTTCATTCTTATAGTCATGAAAACAAAAATCAAAAGGAAGATGTGTAAAAAGCGACAAGTGACAAGTGTTGTTTAGTGACAATGGTCATGATGAGTAACGAGAATTTAAAGACCCTGTGTAGGCAGCTTATAAACAATAGAAATTGTATTATTGCTGCCAACAACCACCTATCAGTTTAGAATGATTGTTTATTCAACTTTTCATTGGTTGGTCAGAGGGTTATTATATCAAGACAAAGGCAAGGTTGGGTTGATAGAACGGTATGGATGAGGGCCCTCCTTGGCTGATGGCACACTAATGAGAGACTAGTGAAATAATAGAAAACTGGAGGAGACAAAAAAATAATCAATGAATAATTTGCTGCAAGAAGTTTGATACTTAAAATATCATTCCATGACATCAGACATGTATCACATCACAGTAACTCCCACAGGTTGCAAGAAACACAAATCTTCACTGAAGCATTAGATATTTGACAGGTTGCATAGTAGTAAAAATAAGTCATACAATAGTTGAAAGGAGATGAAATGTATGTCGCACAAATTAGAAACTGAATTCGAGATAAGAAAAAAAACACATGAGAAGTTGAACAAAACATTGTCATCAAGAGTATGTTCACCAAGTAGAGAGATTTAATGCATGCATAAAATGGGTCCAACCAGTCTATTGTATTGTTATTCCTTCCCCCAAAAATCTGACTCTTACAATATCCAAAAACTAACTATTTAAGGAGTTGGAGAGGTTCTCATCCTTAGGAGACTGAGACCTAAATTTAGCTAATTGTTCCTAAATCAAGTTATTAACTTCACTAAGACATTGGAATTAATCAACAAGAGTGGTTTTTATCACACATAGAATACCACTCTTGCATCTAATCTAGGGAAATGTTGCACTTAATCAAATAAAAACTACTACTGTCTTTGAGACAGAAATGATGCATGCGCTGGAAGAACTGAATTGGATGAAAATAATCCTCGGAGTGACAGAGCAGAGCTCTATGTTGAAATATGGCATGTTTGTGAGCTATTGGAGGCCACTGGAGATAACCAAATGTATGAGTAGTTCCCTGAAGTGTTTCTAGAATTAATATGCATCGATCTGTGATTGAGACTTACTTGTTGGTTGTGTCTGAGCTTTCAGAAGCTAAGCATAGTCCATATTAACTGTACTTGATATTTCACTATGATGAACTGGTGCCAAACATGAAGACGTGGAGGTGAGCATCCAATAGGAAGACAAAACATGTGTAGGTGGACCTTGTGTATGTAGATGAAGTGGAGGTGAGATGGAGGTGATGTAGAGACAAATGTCAAAAAGGGAGAGGAGTTGTGAATACAATGGAGGCATCGGGAGTGTGGAGTTGACGACATGTAGTGAAGGATACAGGTGGCACATAGAGAGAGGAGGAGTAGATGGGTTGGGACGTGAGTGGAAAAATAGGTGGCGAGTAGAGAGAGGAGGAGTAGATAGGTTGGGAGGTGAGTGGAAGAATAGTTGGAGAAATGTGAGCGGGGCGGTATTGAAAAACAACCCAGTAGTAACTCAAAGGGGGAGGTAGGAGGTAAATAGTTTAGAGAGGGGGGGTATGAGTTGTTGAGGAGCCACCATGTTAGGTAGGGCCCACGGTGGGGAAACCACTTAC
>JZKD02S1802103.1:368404-381374 GCA_000966675.3 Picea glauca
CGTGGGGGGGTCTGAGTTGCGATAAGGGTCGTAGATCTGAGCCCACCTCGCTCGACCATTGAGATTTGTGCAATCTTTAGCCACAACGCACCAAGGTGTCAAATCACCAAATAACTTAGGATATAAAACATATCATGGGTCACGCTAAGCTTCTTTTCTTCATTTTTTCACCTAGGGATTATTTCCTAGGTTGCAACAAAAATCATAAAAAAATACCAGTTGACTAACAATCTGTAGCATGACCAATAGTTCAATTACAAAATGGTTATCAATCATTATGACTAATATTGATTGTGTATGCACATGAATTATTATAATTATTTGTGCAGTGCCAGATTTGATGCACGAACGGGTGAAAAATAGCGAAAATGTTACCCCGATAAAGAGAAAATAGTGAAAAAGTTGCCCAAAAAAAGAAACAATAGTGAAAATGTAGAGTGAAATTGTAGAAAACGTGCGTTAAAATCATTTAATCTGAAATAATTTATATATTTCCATGTCGACTCATTGCATCCCCCCAATTGTTTTTCAACCGAAAGATGTTTGATTTTCAACTTTTCGACCGAAAGTTAGTTTTTCTGTTAAAATTAACTTGGGTTGAAAAACACTAACTTTTGGTCGAACTATTAGTTCAGCCGAAAACTTGCACCTATGGTACTTTTTATAAAATTGTCACTTCCCTTTAGCTTAGTCCAACTTTGGTAGTAGAAGACTTCTTAAAATACCGTGACTCTAGTTTCAGAACTAATACCAACATTTTTAGAAGTGAATAAACTTTGATTTGATATAATTTGTATTTAATTTAATTATTTTTTAGTATTTTTAATCAATTTTATAAAAAATGTCTGGATATTATTTTTAGATGTCATAATGATTCAATAAAATGAAAAATCCACATCTGCAATAATACTCAATCGAAATTTATGAAACAAATATATTATAGAACCTTTCAATGTCCTCTTCAAAAGGGTATTTTTAGATTTTACTTTTAAATGAAAATTAAGGCACATACATGGAGTCTCACTATTTTTTTTTTAAATATGCAACTTTTTGATAGAGGTCAAATTAAAAAAATTGTAGTAATTATAATATGCATCCATTAAATTCAAAGCTATAGTCATACTTTAATAGAGTCTGTTTCGATTGTTGCAACATATTTCATTTTTCATAAACAAAAGTTTAATAATGAGTACATCCACATCTAAAAACATAACTCAATATCAGTCCCTTAATTTTTAAGGAATATATTGTAAACAATTGCTAAATTGACATATCAAATGTCAATAATTAAAAAAAAAAAAGTCAATAAAAAGATAACAGAATTTGTGACGAGTTTTTTTTTACTGTAAAGTGAAATACTAAATAAAAAAATTAATTTTGTTTATCATAAGTTGAAAAACTTATGAAAATGTATTTTATTTTCTGAAGAAACAACGAAAATAGACACCCACATTCATGATTTTACCCTTTGGAAACTGATTGGCAGAGACGCAGTAGAAAACATGTGGCATATGTGCGGTGAAAAACTTGTGGTGTGTGCATGGTTTAGCCAAAACTTTTGTGCTAATAGTCCCCCAACACTATTATTTGGCTCATATTCGATCCAATGAAATTCACTACAATGTGACGGGGGCGATCGATGGAAACTTTTGCATGAGTTCAATGATGAAGTTATAGAAATTGGAATTGAACTGGTAAAAATTCTCCAATAGTTCCTTCATATTCTGGAAAATTTATCGACCTTTGTCGGTCTGGTCGAACCAGATGTAGGATTTATCTATGTACCCAACTCTATCATTGGGGTTGTCTTTGTGTGTGCATCTACGAGGGAATAGTGGTTTTTTTGGGCATGCTCTTGTGCCTCCAACACAATGGATGGCAATGTTTGTTTCTCAGCGTGGGAAAACAAAATATGTCAATGAAATTATAATATCTATGTGATGGCCTCCTTTCACTCTATAGGTGGATGGGAGGTCAACACTTAATTCTTCTTGTTTATTTGTGCCTCACATGTGTGTATGCGGTCTTCGATGGTGTTGATCTTAGGGGAATTATATAGGTGATTCCATAGTTGAAATATGTAGTCAACTACCCTCGAGAATCCTTCAAGACGCGCTTGTCCTTGGTGCAATATATTTCCTATCACACAAGTCTCATGGATGCAATTTTATTCTCTTAGTCATTTTAAGAATTTTCCTTACATCATATGTTGCATAGTGGGTTCTTATGTACATATCCCACTTACCTAAATTTATATAATATTGATAGATCCATGGCTTATCCTATCTCTTCATCAAAGTATGTTACATCTTGGGTTCTTATGCACACATCACCTGCCTAAATTTAGTGTGATCATTATAATTCATATTTATATAAAGATGCTCTCTTTACCTAAGTATGGTGGATGGGTTTTCATACAAATGATATTGATTTGTAAATTGTAGGTCCATGGCTTATCCATCTCATCAGCATGGATTCTTTGTGGAAAATAAAATTCTTCTCTGCAATTATAATCAAGTTGAGACATTTGTTCACTATTCACCAAAATGGAAATTATGTTTTCAATTCTGGCTCACTACTTTGTTGTTGTTATAAGAAAAAGTCATTCATTGAGATGGATTCCACCTATCAAACAATCAATCCAATTATAACCTCTTTGGTAGCTCGACATAAGGTAGATGTTACTTGCACCTCAAATAGTCCTATATCCAAGGTTTTCAAAGGGAGAAGGAGAGGTGAGGGACTTGTGTGCAATCCATCTTAAGACCACCCAACTTGGGTATTGTCCTCCTTCAATTTCCTAGATGGTTGAAAAGGACAAGGAATGGTAAGTGTGGGAAATGGATGTGAAAATAAGCTCATTGATTTTTGGACCAAAAATTAATAAAAGTGAACAATGAGTTATTTTCTCACTTATAAGCTCATAAAATTGAACTAGGTTGGCTCCCGAGGTCCACTAGGGTTTAGAAAAAAATAAATAGTTACTTGTTTATGAAATTGTACACTGAAATTGAGTTAATTTAATAGCTAACTCTTAAAACCATGTATTTTAATCCAGCTGGAAATTTCAAACAAAAAATAATAGATGTGAATAACACGTTGTTCACACCAAAATACGCTTGAAAGTGAGTCCATAATTTCTTAACCCTAGAAATTAAAATTGGCTAGGTAATAATATACTACAACCATACTAAATTAAATGCAATAAGGTTGGAAAATACTTCAAAAAATTACATTTTTAATTTCCTAATGATTCTAATTATTGGATTAGTGAGAGGGGGGTGAATCAATAATAGAGAAATATAATCATTTTTAACCATAGAATGCAAGTGTTATATCAATGTAGCATTATCATCCAATATTTGCAGAGTAAATAAGAAATGAGCAAATGAACAATCATACACATACACAGTACACCAACGTTTTTACGTGGAAACCCAAAGAGAGAGAACACCATATAATGCTTTTTCTTATATGTATTTAAGAATTTCATTCATTGGAAGCACCAAATTCCTTTGTTTTCCATCTTCAATTGTAAGGAGGATCCAACCCCCTAGTTTCTTAGGCTACAACCTTAGGTAATCTCCAACTTCTCGATTGTCTGGCTACAACCAGAAGGAGGCTACAACACCCTATGTTCTCCGGCTACAACCACCTTTCCTTTCCCCATCCAACTTCCCTGATATATAAGTAGAATAATGGAACCAATATCAAACTATCAGTTTGAGATATGTTGTTGTAAACATGTACCAATCAACTTGCACCAAACAACCTGTATTGATAACCTAAACCAAAAAACCTGTAATCAACCTGTACCATAAACAAGTGCATCAACCATGCCCCAACTTGTAGCTCAACCTGTACCATCAACAAGTGCATAAACCATGCACCAAATATGTACCAATCATGCATCAAATACACATAAACTATGACTCATCAGGATGTACCAGCATCATCAACTATACATTTTATGTATGTGCCAACTCATCAACTACTTGTCTCAACCATGTACCCAACATGTACCTTAACCAAAATCCCTCATCAATTTCATCATCCAAATCTGATTTGTAACTCTATAATAGACCTAGTTTATATGATCAGATACTTGTGAACCTTCCTTAACTTTAACAACAAGAGACTAGCATTTTCATCAAAATTTACTTTAGTCTCACATGACTAGTTTTGGATGAGTCAACAACCCTAACTTCCAATAATCATAACTATGTACCTGTAATGAACAAAGGTCTAAAACTAGTACATGATTTTCTTCAGTGTCTTGTTTGCAATTTCTCCAGGTTTCACTTCTTAGAACCTCCTAGAAAATGATTTATAGAAAAAACCACATATCTTGTTGAATTTTGGCTTATTCTAGAGATCAAACTTGTAGAGAATGCCCCGCACAAAATATTTGTTTTATAGATATTAAAATGGTACATAAAATACTATAGAGTATAATATAACCAATACATTTTTTCTTACTTAAATTGGATATGTTATGAAGAAGTTATGATGTTTCTACCCGAAACACATGTTTAGATTAGTTTCAGGACTAGCCACAAACCCTATTTTCCATGGAGTGTAACTCCCAAAATACAATGACCCACAAGATGATTTTTTTATCATAGCTACTTGGATATGTTTCCTCAAAGGCCTCCATATTTCTTGGTCTGAATCATTCTAGAAAAAACATTATTGGAAAATTATGAGATGAAATGTAATTAACATACCTTAGAAAAAATCATCAAAAGAATTTATCCTCCCTTGAATTTTGGCCTTCTTTACTTCACCTTCCCTCTGAAATTCACCTTAGATATACTTTGGTTACCTTAGTCACTTATAGATATTCAATATTTTGAAGTGTGATTAAATGAGAGACCTTTTACTCTTATTTATACTTTTATGTAGCTTCCTCTAGGGGTTACCTTCTAACCATATTAAACCACTTTCCTTATTTTAGGGCTAACCCACTTCTAACCACTTGTCCGCTTAGTAATTTATCCATTAACTTTATTATTTAAATAATTTCTTTTGTATCCACTTTGACTTATAGTACACTCATCACTTCACTTTATTATTTAAATAATTTCTTCCTTGCAACCACTTTGATTGCTTTGACCTTTTGGGGCTTCTAGATGACTCATGAGGGTTCTCCAACTTCACATGGCCATAATTATCTAACCGTGAGGAGTTATGTGATGATCCACATACCAATGGAAATGGAATGACACATACTATCCATATAGAATAGTATTACCTTCAAATATATTAAAACTCATACTATTATACATCAAACAAACTTGGGTCCATTACCCAAACCTTTGTGCTACCAAAATTCTCCACCGAAATTTCTTCAAGGGTTGGCATCAATGACAACCAACCCAAAAAATCAATAATATCCCCCTTTGGCATTGATGGAAACACTCTGATGCAATACTGAAGTCATATCATCATACTCCCTCTTGTGAGCATTGCTCCCCATGGAACCATGCCTCAGTGCTCTTTCTCCAAGCATTTACCTTTGCATCCAATAAATATCTCCCCCTTTGTCATCAATGGAAAATATATCTTTCCATCCAGGGTTGCTCCCCTTGACTGAAATCTTCCTGAAACTGATCTCCCAACCTGAACTATCCTCTTTATGGTGCTTCCTCATGTAAATATAAGACATATAATATAAACATTCAAAATCATTCATTTTGGAGTAGAAATTACTCAGAGTCTTTGGCGAAGATACTAAAAGGATTCCCCTATAAGTGATTTTGTAAAGATGTCTACCACTTATTCTTTTTTTCCCACATATTAAACTTTAATTTTCTTCTCTGCAACTTGTTCCCATAGAAATTGATACTTGATTGGTATGTGCTTCGTCTTAAATTGCATCATCGGGTTCTTTGAGATACTGATGGCACTTGTATTATCAAAATAGATTGGAATGGGCTCATCATACTCAACTTTTATGTCAGTCATAGTTTGTTTCATCCATAGAACTTGTGTACAACATGTTGTTGCTGCAATATACTATGCTTTGGTTGTAGATAAAGATATTGATGATTGTTTCTTGCTTATCCAAGATATTAAACACTCACCCAAGTATAACATTGATCCATTGGTGCTTCATTGGTCATTAATGCAACCTGCCCAATCTGTATCTATGTAAGAAATAAGTGATAAATCCTTTCCTTTTGGATATGATAATCCGAACTCTTATGTTCCTTTGAGATATATTAAAATCATTTTCACTTCTAAGACATGAGATTCCTTTGGTGCTGCTTGAAATCATGCCACCTTTCCATCTGCCTGCATTACATCTGTTCTAGATGTTATTACATATAGTAAGCTACCAATCATTGACATGTATTTCCTCTGGTCTGTAGACTTTGAATCATAATCTTTTCTCAACTTACAACTGGTTTGCATAGGAGTGGTAACTAGTTTGCAATCTTTCATTCTGAACTTATTTAGCATTTCTCTGATATACTTAGTTTGAGAAATAAAAATTCCTTGGTTGCTTTGACATATCTCAAGACCTAGAAAGAAGGATAGTTCTTTGAGAAATGACATTTCAAATTCATTCTTCATATCCTTTGCAAATCGTTGGCGTAACCCGTCATCATTACTTCCAAAAATAATATCACCAACATAAACTTCAATTAATAAAATAATATCTTGAGTTACCTTGATGTATAGGTTGTTGTATGCACTTCCTTTTATGAAACCTACCTATTGTAGATATGTATCTAGTCTAGAGTACCATGCTCTAAGATCCTGTTTTAGACCATGCAAGGCCTTCTTCAATTTAAACACATAATCTGCATTCTCTTACAAATGAAATCCTTCTAGTTGTTCGATGTAGACTTCTTCTTCAAGTTACCCATTCAGAAAAGCTGATTTCACATCCATATGATACACTTTAATATTCTTGGAGCATGCATATGCTAAAATAAATCAGATTTCTTCCATTGTGGCAATTGGGGAAAATGTCTCTTCAAATTCCATTCCTTTAACCTATGTGTATCCTTTACATACCAATGTAGCTTTGTTCCGTGTAACATGTCCATATTCATTCAATTTATTTTTGAAAACCCGCTTTGTGCCAATCACATTCTTATTATTTGGTCTTGGAACCAATTTCCAAGTGTCATTATTCTCTATTTGATCCAATTCTTCATCCATGGCCTTATTCTGTAATTCATCCTTGTTGGCCTCTTCAAAACTGTTTGGTTCAATCGTAGATAAGAGTGTTAGGTGTGTTTTTTCTGGTGAACAGATTCTTCTTCTAGTCTCAACTATTGCATCCTTGTTTCCGATAATCTAATATGAAGGATGCTTCTTCTGTACTCGTTTGTTAGGTGTATTTGGATGCACTTGCTTAACTTTCTCTCATACTGGTGTTTGATCCTCTTCATCTTCCCCTTCTACTTCTTCTCCATCTTCTGCTTCTTCTTCATAAAGTTGTTCCATTGATTCATTTTCTTCTTCCTTTAATTCTCGTCCACCTGTTTCATCAATTGTTACATTGATGCTTTCCACAACTTTGTTCAACCTTAGATTGTAACACTTGTATGTTTTCCTTGTACTTGAGTAACCAAAAAGTACTCATTTTTCCACATGAGAGTCAAACTTTCCCATTCTGCCATCTTCTCTTTTGATGTAGCATTTGCTTCCAGATACTTTGAAGTGCTTCACATTTTTTGGTCTTCCTTTCCATAGCTCGTAGAGAGTTTTATCCTTTTTGTTTCTGAGCATTACTTTGTTTTGAATGTGAATTGTTGTATGCATTGCATGTGTCCAAAAAATATCTGTCAATTTGGAATCCATTTGCATTGTTCGAGCCATTTCTTGTACTGTCATGTTCTTTATTTCAACAACTCCATTCTGTTAAGGTGTCCTAGCAATGGAGATTTGCCTTTTATTCCATGCCTGTTGAAGTAGTACATAAATTACTTTAAAGTGAGATCTCCTCCATTATTAGATCTCAAACATTTGATTTTTGAATCCATTTCATTTTCAACCATCTCCTTGTAGACCTTGAAGTTTTCAAAAGCTTCTAAATTATTCCTAAGAAAGAAAACTGCAGTCATTATTCTATAATCATCAACTAGTAACATAAAATATTTATCTCATTTTAAACCCTTTTTTGTAGTTGGTCCAACTAGATCAATATGCACAATTTCCAGTGGTCTTGTCATTGAATATTCGTTTGATTTGAACCTGGTATTTGTTTTCTTTCGTTGTTGACAATGTTTGCATAAAGTGTTGGTTGGTTTGGTGATCTGGGGAATTTCTCTAACTCCTCCATTTTTGATGACTTTGACAAGCTTATCAAAGTGTATGTAACCCATTCTTATGTGCCATAGCTAACTTTCATCTTTATTTCCTAGACAACACTTTTCATTTCCAATTTCACTTAATACATATATGTTGCTTGAAGTTCTTGTAGCTATTGCAATCAATTTTCCTAAACCTTATTTTCTTATCTCACACTTCTGTGAATCGAAAGTAATTTTATGACCTTGGTCACACATTTGAATTACACTTATAATATTATGTTTCATATCTTCTACTAGTATAACATTTTCTACCTTGGTATTCTTGTTTCCAATCATGACTGTGTATTTTCCAATAATTTTAAATGAATCGTCATTTTCGAAGGAGACTGATCCATCTATTTCCTTTCTTAATATAAGAAACATGTTTTTATCACCTGTCATGAGTTTTGAACATCCACTATCAACATACCAACCGCATTTCTTCTTCTTATCTTGTAGAGAGAGTGTGCATTATTCATTGATATACTGATTCTTCTTTCTTATCCATGTTCTCTTCTGAGGTTCCTGTCTGTGAATGTTGTTGTTATGTTTTGGTTATCTAGGAGGGATTGTCATTCTGCAATCTTTGGTTATGTGTCCAAAGTTGTTTCACTTGTAGCATTCCACTTTAGTTCTCAATGAGTCAAACCTGTTGTAATTTCTTCTCTATGTTTCAATAGGCCTTCTTGGTTAACCATTTTGTGTATGACTTCCAAAGTTGTTTATGTTCCTCCTATTAGCTCTACAATTTACAACTATATGTCCAAAATTATTGCATGCAAAATATAAACCAAAAAAGATAGTTTGATACCTTGGAGTTCAAGGTCTTATGAAAGGAGTTACTTTTATGAATCCTTCTTCTTCATAAGGCCTTTTTGTTTCTCTTGGTTGTTGATTCGAAAATATGAATCTTCTCAGTGGAGGAGTGTCCCTATAATATTCCCTGTAGGTCTTCCTATTCTCTTTGGTTATTTCTACATAACTTTTTGGGTATGTTTCTTGTTCTGTTTCCTTGGAGATTGATCCATTTTCTCTCTGATTGTATCCAAGTCTAGACTTGTCATGATGAGGCTTTTGACTGTTGATAATGTCATCCAAAACTTTTGAGTTCTTCTGCATATTTTTCTTTTGAAGATCCTTTCTCAATGTGATAATCTCTGCTTCCAAATTTCCAATGATCCTGTATCTTTCTTCTAGTTGTTCTTTGAGTGCTTCTTCAATTATTTTATCTTCTTCTATTTGAACCTTCAATTTCATGACCATTTTTTCTAGTTCCCGAGTGTCTTCCTTTTTGTCTAGTTGTTTGCAGCTTTTTTTTTTCTTCTTTTATATTCTTATAACTTCTATGGCACTCAACAATTCTTCTCGGTAGTCAAATTTTGCCTCTTCATATTCTTCTTCGATGTCTTATTTATCAGAGTCTTCTACTGCCATGAATAGAACTCTTTATGTCTCATTATCACTGAATTCATCTTCATCTTATGAGGAGATGTCTTCTTTGGTGCATAAGCTTTTCTTGAATGATTTCTTTTTGGTTCTTTTTCCTTTATAAGTTTGTTTTCTATTTGAGTAATCTTCATCATTCCTATTATTTTTATTATGAAGGAATTTTTTAGAAAAATGACCAATAACATCACAATTAAAACAAATCAATGGAAGCTTACCTTTATATCTGACGTTGGTTTTGTTGTTCAATCTTCTGAAAAATTTGGCTACTTCTTCTTCATCATCTTTTGAGAAGTCACTATTTTTGCTATGTTCCTATTGCTTTCCTTTTTGCTTTGACCTTTTGGATGCTTTGAAAGATGCTTCTTTCATATTTGGATTTTCTTTTTCAGATCTCATTTGATATACTGTGAAGATTCCATGTAGTTTTTCCATGCTTATTGAGTCTAGATCTGCTCTTTCTTCTAGTGATGATATATTAAGATCAAATCTCATAGGAAGAGATCTGAGTACCCTTTGAACAATTACAAATTCTTCAATTTATTATCCTAATCCTATGATTGCATTCACTGTTTCATCGACTCGTAAGAAGTAAGATGCAATATTCTCATCTTCCTTCATCTCTAGTTGTTCGAATTGACCTCTAGAAGTTTGAAGCTTTGCTTCTTTGACTTTTGAGTTTCCTTCATAAATATTTTGAAGTTTGTCCCAAATATCTTTAGCAGATTTAAAATGTACAAATTTGGTATGTATCGATTCACCAAGACCATTCACAAGTTCATTTGTGGCTTTGGAATTATTTTTACTGAATTTCATTGCTTTTTCACTTGTTGGTGGTGTTATCACTCAGTTTGTAGGAAAGGTTTAAGCAGTTTGAAGACAAGGCTCAAACTGGCGTAATAGGAACTTCCCCACCCACTGTCACCTCGATGGGGAGCTCTTTCTATTTAGGGTGGCTAATCCCAAGGGAGACGTACCTAGTAATCTGGGGTTCTGAAGGAAAAGGGTCAAGGGTTCAAGGATCAAAGGTGAAGATAAGCTCTCCCTTCACAGATTACTGCCAAAATGATAGTCAAAGAAGAGGTATTTCACTGAAAGAGCACCTGTTTGCGAGACAAGGCAAATGAAACTAAAGTGTGCATACAGTGATTAGTACTTCAAAATATCAATGACTATCTTTAATACATATGAGCATTAATGAAAGTAATTATTAACGAAGTCAATGATTGCAAATAAAGACTTATACTTTGTGTCACTTCTTCAATAAATACACAAGAGATATTGGCATTCAATGTATAAAATCAATCTTTATTATATCACAATGCAATAAATATGCTCATACACCAATATTGTTGTTGCGTCACTATTGCAGATTTAGGGTGACATCACCCCTAGTATTAGGTCAAAATTGAAGACAATGAGAAGAACGTTTTGTCAAATTAGCTTATGAAAATAATCAGCAACTCAAAGCCTATCAAAAAGGGTGACAATGTCAAAACGTTTCAAGTCCAAACAAGGGTTTTAACAAGTATGACATCACCTATATTGTTGCTGGTTAGGGTTAGGTTAGCTAGTCAAAGAGGTGGACGTTTTGCTAAATTAACCAATGAAATTGCTTAATTCCTCTATGGATACAAAGGGATGAGTCAGCCGCAACTTTTAGTCCAAACACAAGTTTAAATAAGGAAAGACGTCATCATCAATTAGGGTTAGTCTAGACGCTAGGGTTAGTTAGGGTTTCAAATTTAAAGAGTTTGAAAGAGTTGTTTTTAGCACAAAAATCTCAACGTTTGTTCTTAGACTAGTGCCTTGGGTAAATGGAGTCAAGGAGTAAGGCTAATGCCTTGGGAGAATCTAAATCTAAGGACGGGAGAGTTAGTCTTTGTAGTGTTGCAAAGGCAGGTCCACAAATTCAAAACCCTAAGGGGAGGAGGCTCATTCTGATGTAGCTAAAGCTAGACCTCATGCTCCTCCCTCTTTCCTTAGAACTCTTTGGCAAAATGGCTAGCTTCAAACTATAATTCTAGGGCTGAAAAGTGTTGCTTGGGGACAAGGCTTTTCAAACCCTAAGGTCAAAACCCTAGGTGTAAACTAAATTAGGCCTAGGACGTCTTCCTCCTTCAACTTATAATTCAAATCTAACTCAGAAAAAAGAATGGCTAGTGTAGCCATGGCTAGGCTAAACCTTCTTTAATCAATGGCTAAACAAGTTCATATCATGGGGACATAAAGCCATGACCTACTTGTGTGTTGGCTCCCTAGGGTTTCAATGATTAAGCATTATAATAACAATGTAACTATACATGTAAGATATTTAATCAACAACCATTCAATCAAGAAGTTTTGATGAGAAAAACACTTACAAATCCATGAAAAAGCTTATCAAACCCTAGTTGTAACACATTCCAATGATAAGAACACCATATGCATGCCAAAGATGATCCGTCCAAGTGTAGCGCCTCACTTCAAGAACAAATACTCAAGACAAAAGATAAAAGAGATCACTCTCACAAGAGAGCAAGTTGTGTTATTCCAAATGAGGCTAAAACGTCCTCAATTTATATCATCCTTATGACATTTAATTACAAAATAGGTCATTAAAAATAGCCGACAAGGCTGACTCATCATTACTTGATTATTTGTCACATTAAATGCTAAAAATGCCAAAAATGAGCTAAAAATGGAGATGTCAGGCCCCTATGAGGGATACGTTGGCCCCTTCAGGGCATAATCATCATCCAGCAAGTAAAACATTGGCCCCTCTAGGGCACCTGCAACCTACCATGTGTGCCAAACAAGCCCAGTACACTATCATCTGCTCTAGAAAACGTCCAGCCTGTCTTGGGTGGCGTCCTATCCATCAAGGCCATCATCCATCTGCAGGGGTTGATCCCCATAGGTCAGATTTCCGCCAAAACGTCCTGATGAGGATATCCTTCTTCTTCTCCATGCAAGGGCTTGTCATAACTTTGTCCTGCCTCTGCCATCCCAGCAACCATCTGATGGGCTCTTCAGCCCCATGGAGGTCCAAACTAATCATCTCCCCATGTGCATCGATCCTCTGGTACCTGTCCGCCAGGCATGGTCCTGCAGATCAAAGACTATGCCCTCCATGGGCTCATCAGTCCTAGATATCATAGCAATGTAAATCATATTTCATCATTAAGGTTATCAAACATATGCATGAAATCCCTATCATATCATCTAAGAGCTCA
>JZKD02S1802103.1:391226-406583 GCA_000966675.3 Picea glauca
ATCTTTTACCAGCTGCTTTTACCCCCTGGGCCTTTAGCCCCTTCTTCCCACAAGACAATATGTACCCTGAGAGGTCATCCTAATGGCCAGACTAGGGGAATGGGATGGATGAGCGTGGTATAATATGTAAAAGTGATAAGATAGTGGGAGCGGACGATGGCCTTGCAAATCCCCCTTGGTGGCTAACCAAAACCCATGAATACCAGCTTGCTAAGTTTCCCCATCAATCACCCCAACAATGGTCATGTGGATTAGTGTAAGATCCAAGCAGTCATCCGAAATGAAAGGAACCTAATGCATATATAAGAAGGTTATAACAGTCAAATATGACACATACCATGATACCTCGGACCAATTACCTCATGGAGCAAGAGCCCTCTCCGATGCAAGCCCAGGCCGGTGGTGATAGAGGCTGCTACTGCTGACAAGACAAGTCTGGCTGAGAAGAAGAGAGATGGGCCCTCCAGGGCCATGATCAAGTCACTCCTGCTCTCGGTACTCCATGTCTAGGACCATGTGGGCCTCGAGACATGATCTCCTAGTTATCCCTAGATATCGGGGATAACAGGTGGAACTGTTAGTTCTTTGTATCCATCTACTATTGATTGCCAAATTTCAAATCCATGTGCTTGTATATATTTTTTCATCCTTCTACTCCATAATGCATACTTATGTCCATCAAACTGTGGTATTCCGTTTTTATACATCTTGTTGCTCTCCATGATCTACCTTTCAGTGGTTAAACTGGGATTTTAAGGAACTTGCTCTGAATCCAATTTTTGGTTTATTGAGAGCGGGGGTTAATTAGTAATAGAAAAATCTAATCCTTTTTAACCATAAAATGCAAGTGTTATATCAATGTAGAATTATCATCCAATATTTGCAGAGTAAATAAGTAATGAATAAATGAGCAATCATACACATACATAGTACACCAGTGTTTTTACGTGGAAACCCAAAGCGGGAGAAAACCACAGATTTTTTTTTCTTATATGTATTTAAGAATTAAATTCATTGGAAGCATCAACTTCCTTTTTTTTCCTGCTGCAATTGGAAGGAGGCTCCAACCCCTTAGTTTCTCAGGCTACAACCTCAGGGAAGCTCCAACTCCCCAATTCTCTAGCTACAACCAAAAGGAAGATGCAACCCCCTATGTTCTCCGACTACAACCGAAAGGTGGCTACAACCACATGTCCTTTCCATGTTCAAATTCCCTGAAATATAAGTAGAATGATGGAACCACTATCACACTATCACTGTGATATATACTGTTGTAAACCTGTACCAATCAACCTGCACCAAACAACCTATAGCAATAACCTGAACTAAACAACATGTAATCAACCTGTACCATAAACAAGTGAATCAACCATGCACCAACTTGTACCTCAACCTGTACCATCAACGAGTGCATCAACCATGCAAAAAATATGTTTCAATCATGCATCAAATACACATAAACTATGAATCATCAATCTGTACTAACATCATCAACTATACACCTCATGTATGTTCCAATTCATCAACTACTTGTCTCAACCATGTACCCGACATGTACCTCAACCAAAATCCCTCATCAATTTCATCATACAAATCTGATTTGTAACTCTGTAATAGACCTGGTGTATATGATCACATACCTACAAACCTTCCTTAACTTTAACAACAAGAGACTATCATTTTCATCAAACTTTACTTTAGTCTCACATGACTAGTTTTGGATTAGTCAACAACCCTAACTTGCAATAATCATAACTATGTACCTGTAATGAATAAATGTATAAAAATAGTAAACAACATTCTTCAATTTCTTGTCTGCAATTTCTCCAGGTTTCACTTCTTGGAAGCTTCGAAAAAAAGAGTTATAGCAAAAATGGCATACCTTGTTGAATTTTGACGTATTATAGAGATCGAACTTGTAGAGAATTCCCCGTAGGTAATAGTTATTGTATAAATATGAAAATAGTACACAAATACTATAGATTGTACTACAACCAACACATTTGGTATTATTTAATTTGGATCTGTTATGAAGAATTTATGACGTGTTTACCCTAAACACATGTTTTAGACTAGTTTCAGGACTAGCCACAAACCCTATTTTCCACGGAGTATAACTCCAAAAATTTAAAAACCGACAAGATGAAATGTTTATCACAACTACCTGGATATGCTTCCTCAATGGCCTCCAGATTTTGTGGTCTGAATCATTCTAGAAAAAACATTATTGCAAAAATGGTGAGATGACCTGTAAATAACATACCTTAGAAAGCAACATCAAAATAATTTATCCTCCCTTGAATTTTGGCCTTCTTTACTTCACCTTCCCTTTGAATTTTTTCTTAGATATCCTTTTCTTATCTTATTCACTTATAGATATTCAATATACTCAAGTGTGATTAAATGATAGACCCTTTCCTCTTCTTTATACTTTTATGTAGCTTTCTCAAGGGGTTACCTTCTAACCATCTTAAACCATTTTCCTTATTTTAAGGATAACCCACTTCTAACCACTTGTCCACTTAGTAATTTCTCCATTAACTTTATTATTTAAACAATTTCTTTTGTATCCACTTTGACTTATAGTACACTCATCACTTCACTTTATTATTTAAATAATTTCTTCTTTGCAACCACTTTGACTACTTTGACCTTTTGGGGATTCTAGATGACTCATAAGGGTTCTTCAACTTCATATGGCCATAACTCTCTAACTGTGAGGAGTTATGTGACGTTCCACATATCACCGAAAATGGCATGACATGTATTATCCATCTAGAATAGTCTTACCTTCAAATATGTTAAAACTCAGACCATTATACATCAAACAAACTTGGGTCCATTACCCAAATCTTTGTGCTACCAAAATTCACTACCAAGATTTCTTCAAGGGTTGATATCAATTAAAACCAACCCAAATAATCGACACTAACATCATTTCTGGATCAAATTAAGAGCTAGAAATTGAATTTCTGAAAATGAAGATTTTAAGAAAACCCTTTATTTAATTGTTTCAAATAGTTTAGTAGTTTTTGGGTGGGATGATAATAGGTTGACACATTAACTATGTAAGTTTTATAATATATTATCTTAGTTAATAATATAATCAATGATACCACACCATTTTTAAGGTACTCCTATTTAGGTTTAAATCTTTTATCTTACAACATGATATGTTTGGTATAAAAAGATTGAGTGAACACACACCACTTGGTCAAACAAATGAGGGCCCCATGGAATTCAAAAAAGGAGGGGGTGTCCCCTTATTGTCACTAGATATTTCAAGCTCTTAAATTCACCTGGATGGAAGAAGGATACATGTGTTAAGGAATACAATCAAGACTCCCTTGATGAATTTTTATTTAATCTTACTGAAGAAGAATAATATTCATATCCAAGATAAACAATTCAATGTTTGAAACCACTAGATTATGAAATAACACCAACTTGGAAAAATCCCATTCAATTGATACGAAGAAGAGATATTTTACGAGGGGCCCCTGAGGGGGATTCCCTTTCTTTGACACTTAAGATTCTATAAATTGGCAATGCAACATTAAAATAAATACTAATCCATTCACGTGGTGAGATCGTGTTTTTCTTTCACAAATATGTTTCTTGGTCAATAGAAAATGAAACTACCTACTTTTTTGTATAGTGGGATGGATCCCTACTTTATTTTCTATTTTTTAATGTGATTTATGCCATGCTTTTTTTTTTTAATTGCAATACCTTTAGGGGAAGCAACCTGAAGAGATAAAATTAACACAAAAATGTAAGCTAAATGATATTACCAATTCACCCTCCTTACTAAACTTGACATTGATTGTAGTAGCTATGATGACAAGGAAACCCAACTATCACCCAATAATGGAGTTACTTTGCATTAGAAATCCTCTTAGGTATCATGACACTTATGAATTTTAAAGAAATAAAATGAAATCAAACTATACTATGTACCCTAAAGGGATATGATTGAAGCTCTTTGTGGGCTGCATAAATGCCATGTGTATAAGGAGCTTCAAATGGTTCCCTAGTTAGAGGGATGGAGAATATTTGATCATCAATAAACAAAACTACAATGATATATAGTGATAAAACTAATACTAATTGTAGTGAGCTAAAAGTGATGAAAATAAAAGTTTTCTCATCTTGAATTTTAGTGCTAAGGTAACAATGACGTGTGTGAGTAATTATGAAAACTAAATAATCTCAAAGAAACTGAAAAATATGAGCATGGGATGGTTTTTACATGGTTGTTAGTTTTTTTTGTTGGTTTTCTTATCTACATTAATGTTTGTTTCAAAAAAACTCCTTATATGGTTCCTTACCACTTATGAGAAGTACCTAGGGTAATTACTAAATTTCCTAATAGGTAAGGAAAACTTTTTATTACATTTTTAAGTAAAATATGAAGATAAAGATAACAAAAATATCAATTTACAAGTAGTAAAATATCCAATGAAAATGGAGGTTTGAGAAGGGTAAACTAACAAAAAATAGCAAATTAACTTGTTCAAGAAAGCAATAACCAATAACAAAAAAATTGGCAAATAAAAGAACAAGAAAAGAAGAGAAGCAAGACAACTTCAACCAACAATGAAATTTGGTTCTGAGAGCTATCCTAAAGTACCCTTAAACCTCCTAACTACCAACTAAGGTTGGTATTCCCTTTTTATTTAAGTAATCTACACAAAAATCACATAAAAATACAAGCAAGAGCTATTAGTAAACAAAAATAAAGAATTGTTTGAATTTGGAATCTTTCCATCTAGACATGTGAGAGTGTTTGATATATTTATAAATGTGGTTTTAAAACTTTCCCATGAATTTTTAAACATGGATGTTTTCCTCAACAAGGTCAATCTTCTTAGAGGCCACACCCAATGAAGAGGATGGATTAATGTTAACATACTCATATCTCCTCCATGTGACCAAGATATATGACAATCTAGGGTGTGTAGGGTCCATAGGAAAATTCCTATGGAACAACTTTGAAATATCACATTCAAGGCATATTCTTCCACCTACACGTGTTAAATTGAAAGTCACATCTTTTGTATTACTTCTACATATTATCATTGAAACAAAACCATGTTGTTATGACCCCAAGGGGCATATATGGGGTTAAATGTATATGATATGATCCTAAAAAGGGGAATGCGTGGGGATAAATGTACATGCAATCTATAAATATATATGTAATAGGGTCAGCCTAATAGTAAATGGGCCTCATATGTAGTGTGTGAATAGGTATATATATAGATCATGTATTCATTATTGTGGACATGTGAATTGTGATGTATGAATGTATTTGGTTATTTAGAGGAGATTCACTTATTGTTTAAGGAGTTATTGTGTAACTTATATCTTAGATCTATATTGGAGTTGTGATCCACACTCACATTGGTGTACATGGTGTGTACTCATGGTTTATAACGATGTCTTAAATATTTGGATCATAACACATGCATTGCGGAAGGAGGAGGGTAACCTTGCTATTTCATTTTGTATAAATATACCAAATGTGTCATAATAGAGATGAGATTCAACATGGTATCTACAACAACAAGTGTTGTAAACTATGTTGGGACTAATATACCATGGTTTAAATTTATCAAATATGGTAATGGAAATCTTGACACGAGGATTTCCTTCTTCAAATTCCTCAAACAATTCAACTTCCATCATTTCCATAACATGATTAGAATATGCATCATAATTTTCTTTCGGATAAGCACCACTCCAAAAAAATTCTTCCAATTTGATATAGCATGAGAATGGGTTTCTTAAAACTCTTCCACCTTCTCTCTATTTCCTTCTATAATTATATCTCAATAATGCTACCTACAAATAAGACCCCAACAAGTAGCTTCATCATTTTCATCTTTATGGACCCTGAATTAATATGCATTTGTAACATTTTCATTAAAACATGGAGCAATTTTGACATTGTCATCATGATTCAACTTATGTCCCTGGTGCCACAAGAATAATTATAATTTCCCTATGAGAAACTTTGATATCGGGTTTTCTTCATTTTCCAAATGAATAAAACGTTTTTGCTACATTTTCTAATAAATTCTCATGTGCCTTTGCTTGTTTAGCATCTTGAAAACCCAACAACTTTATTGCTTGCTTTAAATTTTTGTTTTTTACCAATCCATGTAGGTTGGATAGTGGGTTGATCAAAATTTTCTTCCTTGTGTTCTCTCAATTCTACTTGTTTTTATGTCATCATCTCTATATCCTTCTCCTACACTTCATCTTCATCAACACACTGGCAATAATATATCATTTTGTGGTTTCCTAGATTCACCATCATAATCGATGATTATAATGTGGTTTATTATTAGAATGACACAATATTACTTCATTTTTTTTCCACACACAATAACTAGGTGAGTTGATAGTTGGGTCATGCAAAGGATTTTTTTCTTTTTATTTTGTTCCATGTGAAGATTTGTTATATTTTGGTGTTTTTAAGTTATATCAATACCTCAATCAAGGTATTTGATTGATAAAAGTATATTATTTTATAATCTTTTCACGAAACCTCGATTTAGGTATTTCCTTGGTTGACATATTTTTCTATAATTTTGACATAGAACCTTGATCAAGTAATTAGATTTAACCTAGCGAGATCTGGATTGAGGGTTTGATAAACCTTCAACTGAGGTGTTTTAAAACTTTTAATTAAGCAATTGATTGAGTTTTCAATAACTCTTGATAGAGCTATATAGCTCGATCAAGGGCTTAAAAACCTAAATTCATAGCCTCCTTCTATAGTATTTTCCGCAAATGTAACTTGTAGGTGTGAAACTTATTTATCTCTATCATGTCAAGTGGTGAAGTTGATGTGAGTGGGTTCCTCATTGAATTCTCTATGTAATGATGTAAGGCTCCTGAAGAAAAATAAGTAGCATAAAATCTACAAAATGAAAAAATAAAAAATAAAAATGTGTGCGCTCCATTCCATAGATCTTTTCTTTTCAAAAGGGTACTTTTGGTTTTTCATTCTAAGTAAACAAAAGGAAAAAAATGTTAGGAAGATTAAGTTCAAAAAAAATAAAAAAAATACAATTTTAATTTTAAGTTTTGGCATTTTCAATGAGGATGAAATTGATTATTTTTGTTTTTTTAATTGCATTTTTGAATGCATAAATAGATTCAACATCCCTAAAAATCCGTAGAGAAATCCGATTATATAGACTCAACAACTCACAAAGTCGTCATACAAGTTTTCTTTTCGAAAATTATATATTGAACATTGAATTAAATGTTGGAAACAATTTTTATTTTTATTTTTTTTAAGTAAAAAGGAGGATCCTATTGTATTAAAAGTGCAGGCTTACAATATCATTTGGAATGTCAATTGTCCCGCCTAAAGATGGAAACTGGGACAACTGCCTTCCTATGCAACTTGTTTCAAAAATTTGCCTGCCATCTGTCCTGCCCAAAGGAAACCAGGACGTATGGCAGCCATTAGTCTGAAAATGTTTCCTTAGCTTACTACTTACAAAATATTGAAATTTTAACACAACTAGAGCCCTAGTTCTAAACATAACAAAACCTCTAACCAGAGACCTTCACAGTAGTAATTACCTGGTGATTTCAACATATCCTTCATTCTTTCTCGCTCTGGATGGGAGCGCGAAGGGTTGTGCACACGTTGGGCATCGTCGTCCTGGTGATGTGATGGAATAGGCATCGTACAACATGTCGAGGAGCTGGTTGATTTGGAGGGCACATTAGATTTTGTATTCCACCATGCTTCTTGTTCCAAATATCATCTCTAGGTGTTCTGGGTGGAGGAATGGAGGCTGGACAGGTCGTACTTCCTGCATGAAAGAGAGGGGACGTGGTCTAGAGCCATACCACCCTCCCTTACCCGACTATCCTCTATTTCTCCAATCTCGCACCTATCTTGTTGTCCTCGTTAAGCTTCCTGGTGGTCACTTCCACACCATTCAGGATTTCTTCTTCAATATAGAAAGTGGTGGGTTCCTCTGTTGGGTCTCCTTCCTGGTGACTTTGTGGTGTTTCTGTGGCTCTTGGCTTAGCTTCACCCGGAAATAAGGTTGGCAGATTCCAATTATCAGGAACAATGAAGAGGAGATGTTCCAGAGGAACTTGGATGAGTTCTTCTAGGACAATCTCCTCAACATAGGCCATGGGAGGTGTCCTAGGCTTTCTGGTCTTGCGAGCTCTCTGCGTTCGAGCTATGGAAAACACCCTCTCAAATTTATGTTGTCTCTTCCTGCGAGCATCAAATGCATACCACGTGACGCCTCTGCAAGGCCAACCTCTTGCCCTCGGCATGTGGATGATCAGAACTATAACCAAAGCGTCAACTTGGTGGCTAGCTCTGCACCAACACTCATAAATTTCATACTTCGGCTGTTCGAATTCAAAATGCATTGCATCCCGTCCAGAACCACTGATAAACATGAGGGTGATCGTGACAAGATTAGCCATTAAGTCTATCCCCCTAGTGCCATGTGCATCCATCCTCTTCATGCGTGTGAGAGGCCTCTTCCCATGGGTTTGGCTTCTCGGGCTTGCTACCATATTAATGGTGAGGAGATGGGAGCTAGTGGCCTATAATTAAGGCCCTGCCAAGATTTCCACCGCATGGCCATCCTTCTTGTTGTGGCACCCCATCCGGGGTTAGTAAATCCTTGTTGGCAAGAGAATGACATCGGTCTAAGATATCTGAGCCTTCAGAGATGTGTGCCTCCCAGTACATGTGTTTCATATCCGTTGTTACCCCTTCATTTGCTAGACAATCTACTACCCTATTTTCTTCTCTTTTCACATGAGAGGGTATGATGTTAAATTTGGTTCTGAGGAGGGCCCTAAATTCCTCTAGCAACCCTGAGAGTCTCCAACTGGGTGAAATTTCCGTCGAGCTTTCCCCATGGAGAGTCTTGGTGAATAGTTGAATGACAATTTGTGAGTCCCCCTCTAGGATAGGCTTGTGGAAGTGATTGAAAATTGTTGTTTGGATACCTTGTAAAAGGCTAGTGAGCTCTGCCACATTGTTTTTTATTTCCCCCAAGTATCCTACTACAAGGTAGAGGATCTCGCCATTAGAGTTTTTGAGTGTGGATCCATATCCTGCAGGTCCTGGATTCCCTTTGGAAGCCCCATCAAAGTTGATATTTATGAATCCTGTTGGGGGAGGGGACCAAGTGGTTGGACTGCTTTGTTGGCCTTTGGGTGCAATTATTGTAATTTGATTAGTCATGCCAGGCTACCAGCTCTGAAGTATGAATTGCTCCTCTAGAGTGCATTTTAGGTCCTCTAGTTTCCATGGTTTGATTCTGATAGTTTCTTTGATGATCATGATAGTTTTCTCCCAAGTTAGGGTTGGTGTGGAGGCCTTGGAGTGAAAGATTATTTTGTTTCTTTCCTTCCAAATTTTCTAGAGAGTGAATCTTCGGAGGAGTTTCCAGATGTGTGCCAGAATAGGATTTTTGTAGGAGAGTGAGTCCCAATTTTCTATTGTGTCGCTGATGTTTCTCCTGTCTCGATTTGATCCGTGCATTACTTGAGCTCCTTGATCCCAAATCCACTGACTAAAGGGACATTTGTTGAAGAGATGCTCCCTTGTTTCCTCTTGTTGCTGGCATAAGGCACAGATTGAGGGTCCTATGAAGCCCCTTTTTCTGAGGTTATCCCAGGTTAGGACACAGTTGTGTATTATAAGCCATAAAAAGGTGGACACCTTAGGCCAGAGTGAGGGGCTCCAGACCTTGTTTCATATGTTCCCCCTATCATGATTATGGTAGTTTCCCTGTAGATAGTAGGCCTCTTTGACTGAGAAGTTACTAGTGGTGGAGTGCCCCCATCTGAGAATGTTCGGGCCTTCTCAGTTGGGGATTTTCCTGTGACTTGCATAGTGTTTCCAATCCTGTAGGTCTATGTCCTCTAGGACCAGTAGCTCCTGAGTAGATGTTTTCCATTGATGCCACTGCAGTCTTTGATCTGCAATTTTCCAAAGATATTTCACCCTTAGAAACGTGGTCTGGTTTAGTGTCTTCCTGAGGGGGTTGAGATCTTCCAAGTCACTTAAAGGTTTGTGTTGTTGCAATGAGTCCTTCCATAACAATGCACTTTCTCTATTTTGAATCTCCCAAAAGGCATGCTTTTGCACTAAGTATCTTTTATGCCAGGGTGTGTTCCAAATATTGGATCCCTGTATTTGGTCATTGTGTCTAATGAGTTGGTTTGCCTATGTGAGTGGAGCATACTTTTGTTTCCAGGTTTGCGCCCATAAAGCTATTGGGGTTTTTAGCCATCTCCACCACATTTTGGCACCCATAACTTGGTTGAGTTTTCCCGGATCACGAAGTCCCAACTCTCCCATACTTTTGGGCGTACAGAGCTTGTCCCATCCTACTGGCGCCCATTTCTTGTTTGGTTGGTGCCCATGCCAAAGGAAGTTGTGTTGGAGGTTTATGATTTCTCTTATGACCTTCTTGGGGGATGCCAAGGCTGTGAAAAGATAATTAGGCAAGGTATCCAAATATGATTTGAGCAGGACCAATCTGGCTGCAATGTTGAGGGGCCTAAAGTTCCAGTTATTCAACATATTAGAAATGGAAAGAAAAAATATTGTCCCAAGATATGGATCTTGCCGATGTGTCGGTTAGAGGAATGCCTAGGTATTTGGAAGGAAGGGAGCTCTTGGGTATTCCCAGGAGTCTAGAGATATAAATTTGGATTTCGAATGGAGTGTTGAAGAAGTAGAGTTTGGATTTGTCTAGGTTGAGAGTCATGCCTGAGGCCTCTACAAAATCAGAGAGGATGGAGTTGAACTTGTTGGTCTCTCCTGAGGTTGGGGTTTTCAGGAGAAGGGTGTCATCAACAAATTGACTATGCAAGGGTGTCGGTTGGATGTTGTGCAAGGGTAAACCTTTGAGGGAGCCTTCCAGGACCGCTACCTTGATGTAACACCCCAAGCCTTCCTCCATGAGCACAAACAGAAAAGGCGAAAGGGGGTCACCTTGTCTGATGCCTCTGAAAAGGGAAAACTGTTGGGAAGGCACCCCATTGATGAGAATGGAGAAGAAATAAGAGGAAGTAAGATTTAATATCCAGTTTACCCATTGCTGATTGAATCCAGAGGATTCTAAAATGGAGTGAAGGTACTGCCAAATGACTCTGTCAAAAAAATTTGAGAGATCTAGTTTGATGAGCATACCTAGTACTTTGGTCGTCTTGAGGGAGTGGATGACCTCGTGAGCCAGTATGACGCTATCTATAATGTGTCTCCGCTCTACATAGCCTTCTTGTTCCTTGGAAATGATGAAAGGAAGAATTGGCTTAAGGCGCTTTACAATCACCTTTGTAATGATTTTGTAGATGACGTTGTAGAGGGAAATTGGTTTAAAATATTTGGGATGAGTGACGCACTCTTCTTTCAGAATTAGGGTGAGAAAGGTAGAGTTGAGAGAAGAGAGGAATTGGCCTAAGGTTATGGATTCCTCAACTACCTGCCATACCTCTTCCCTAATTAAATCCCAACAGTGGTGGAAGAAGTCGATGGTGAAGCCATCTGGGCCAGGGGCCTTTCCTAAGGGCATTTCTTTCACTGGCTGGTCCAATTCTTCCTGAGTGATGGGTCTCATCAGTGTTGCATTATGTTCTGGAGTCACCAGAGAGGGTATGTGACTAGTTACCCGCTAGATTATTGTCGTTCTATCCTCACTGGTCTCTGTTAGGATATCTCTGTAATAGTTGTTGAGCTCTTCCGCGATTTGTGTGTGTTCTCTTATTGGATTTCCCTCGGCATCCTCCAAATGATTTATTTTGTTTATGTATCGGCAATGCACCATAGCTTTGTGGAAGAACTTTGTGTTCTTTTCCCCCTCTTTGAGCTATTGGACCCTGGATTTTTGTCTCCACATAATTTCCTCTTGTTTTTTCCTCTCTTCTAGTTGTGCTTGGAGCTTCTCCTCCTCTTTCATTAGATCAACGGTTCGGGTTCCTGTGATGAAAGTTTCATGTATCTCTTCTAGTTTGTTTTCTATGTCCTGCATGATTTGGAATATATTTCCTAAGGTATGTTTGTTCCATAGATTTATCGAGTACTTGAAGTTTTTGAGTCGCTGCTGGAATTTGTACATGCATGTACCATGATCTATTTCTGCCTGAGCCCACCAGGATTTTGCAAGTTGATGGAACTCCAGGTGTGAAAGCCAAAATTTCTCAAATCGAAAGGGTTTGTACTTGGGCGTTGCCCCAGTTTCTAGGCAGAAGGCTACTGGCCAGTGTTCCGAACCTGCTTTTGGGAGAATGAGACTTTCCATATTCGGGTCTACTTCTATTAATTTTTCTGCTACAAGGAGGCGATCCAAATGGAAAGAAATGTGTTGGTTCCCTAATCTATGGTTGGACCAGGTGAATGTGCCATTGCGATTTTCAATGTCTACTAGCTTTATTTAATCTATGAGGTTCTTGAACTTACCACTATCTAGATCCATTTGTTTGGTTTCTCCTGTTTTCTCTTCTAGCGACAGGATCATATTGAAGTCGCCCCCTAAGATCCAGTTGGGCATGTTCAACAATGTTTTGATGTGGGTTAACCGCTTCATAAGTTTGTCTTTTTCCTATTGGCTTTGGGGTCCATAGACATTTGTAATATCACCCTCCTGAGTTGATCCTGTAATCTCGAAGTGGGCAGTGAGTGTGCCTATAGTGGAAAAAGGTATTCTTAAAGTGATGTTGTTGGGGTTCCAGAGAATGGCCAGTCCCCCTAAAGCCCCTATGGAGTCAGTAAGTATGAACTCACAACCCCTCCAGATGCGCTAGAAAATGGTTTCTGCCTTTGCACCAGCACATTTTGTTTCTTGTAATAGTAGGATATCTAGATTTTCTAATCTGATGCAATCTCAGAGGATCCTTTGTTTAGATCGACCATTGAATTCCCTGATTTTCCAGGTGATGATCTTAATCATAATGATTGTGGTGTTGGGTGGAGGTATCCCTCCGAGAGATTTTGGATCTGCCCCGAATTGATCATGAGATTGTCTACCTCCTTAATGAGTTGTTGGGCTGATTTACTTCCCCTTCTTTTTTTCTCCCACGGTACCCTCTTTGAGTCTGAGCTTGGATTTGTGGCTATACCTAGTCTTTCTGTGGATCCTCCTATGGAGTCAAGAAAGACTTTATGTACCTTTCGAAGTTTCTCTTCAGGGATGGCTTGCAGGTCCTTTTGATTGAGAGCTTCCTCAAGTTTTTCTAGGTCGATGCCTACTAGATCCCGATCATCCAACTGCATCAGGGTGTCTCCATCTATGCCTCCCCCCTCTTTGGGGTTGATCTCACGATTTGGGCCAAAGGAAGGTGTGGCTTGGTTATTTCCTTTCTCTTGTTGTTTTGCTTTGTGTGGATCTTGGATTTGTTCGTCTGTCGGTAGCTGATTCAAAATCTCATAAGAGTTTTTTGTTGAGATCTTAGGTCATGGATTTGGATTCTACTTTCTCGGTGGGTTTTTTTTCCTGCCTGTGACAGTGGTGAAGCCATCTTTCTGCTTGATTACTCTGGTTGTGGATGCTTGGATATTCAGAGGACAGAATCTAAAGAGGTGGTCGTGTTCATGGCATTTCCTGCAGTGGAAAGGGATATGTTCGTAGTCTAGCATTTCTTTCCATTCCTCATCCTGATATTCTAGAGTAACAGATCCCAAGAGAGCCTTAGAGATGTTCATATAGACACATATTCGGGTGTATGAAGTGTATTTCCTCTGCTTTGTGGCTTCTGATGTTTTGACATAGTGACCCACTATGTTCTTGATTCCCATAAGGATTTCCTCTATCTAGAACGCTTGTGGAAAAGAGTATAATCAGATCTAGACGGGACCCATTGTGAAGTCCTCCTTTTTGGGGCTGAATCTCTCTATCCAGAAATGCAGAAATAGCCCTGCCGAGTGTTATACATTATTTTGGTCACCCTAATGATGATTTCACAAACATGTGTTCAAGCTCCCAACATGACTTTTTTCCTGAGAAAATAAACTTCTTTCCTCCTCTACAAGGCTGCTTTTTAGAAAGGGTCCATGGGCTGCATATATTACACAGTGCATAAATCTATGATTTTCGTAGGCTACTCTATATATAGCCCGCGGGATTTCTGCAGGATACTATATGGGCAGGGTGCAGCAACGATCCAAATCTAAAAGAGGAAAGAGGTCTCACAAATTTTCTAGAAGGGGAATCTTCTAGAATGTGAGGTGGCATCTGTATGGTTGCGATCCTACTGGTTTCTATGATTTGGTGGGATCATCCTCATCCCTTTAACCACTTCACCTTCTCTTATATAATCAAGGGCTTCTCATGGAAAAGGTTAAGTAAGATTAAGGAGAGAATTGATGAAAGAATAGGCTGAAGACTATGTGAAGAATCTTGTTTCTAGTGATGCTTGAGGCCACCATTTTCCCATCAAGATTTTGTGGATTATCTTCATGCGAATTTTCGAGAAAGTGTATGTGTGTGTTGGAACGAAGGAACACTAAAAGGGAATTTGCAACATCAAGGAAATTCAGTCGTATCTTCTACTTTTCATTAATATAATACGGTGGTACGTCTCTTTCCCATAAAATGATTAGTATTTTATTACATGACTCTTTGATCACATGTTTAGGTTGTCATTGAATTATACTATTGCTACTTTCATGTTGGTTGGTTTGTGTTATCACAGATCTGATTCCACAAGAGCGTTGGAGTGAAGCAAGGACAACAAAGATATAAGGAAGCGATTCATAAGGTATGCTATATATTCCCCTTTAGGTAGTAAACTCAATGATTACAACTTAGGGAAAGTGTCTTGTTCCGTCTCGTTTTGTTCTAGATCCAAGTGGATCTAGGGGGATTAGTTCATGTCCGCATCTACCGATTTACCCAATAACACTGAGTTGTAGAAGTATGGCCCATTCTCAAAGATTTTTTCCTTATCTTCTAGTTTTTATAGGATGATTGTGAAAAAACCCTTTGATTTGAGTTGAACCTCATAGTCCCTGTTATCCCCGATCTCTAGGGATAACTAGGAGATCATGTCTCGAGGCCCACATGGTCCTAGACATGGAGTACCGAGAGCAGGAGTGACTCAAGCATGGCCCTAGAGGGCCCATCTTTCTTCTTCTCAGCCAGACTTGTCCTGCCAGTAGTAGCAGCTTCCATCACTACCGGCCTGGGCTTGCATCAAAGAGGACTCTTGCTCCATGAGGTAATTGGTCTGAGGTATCATGGTATGTTTCATATTTGATCGTTATAACCTTCTTATATATGCATTAGGTTCCTTTCATTTCGGATGACTGCTTGGATCTTACACTAATCCACTTGACCATTGTTG